>JAUJYS010002961.1:0-13829 GCA_033995665.1 Melogona broelemanni | reverse complement strand
AAAATAATTCAACAAAAGACAGAAGGTACGCATGGCGCAATACACAACCGGGCGAAGCCGGGATTAAAGCTAGTATTTTTCTCATAATTAATAGTGGGATAATTAGGACGTCTATAAATCAAAACGAGAGGGACGAGGTCCGGTACAGAGCCGGGAAAGAGACGAACTGAGTTTTGGCAAAACTCTCAGAATAAAACAGTAAGCGAGGATCTTAATTATACAAGGGACTAGGCCTAAGTGGCTAAATGAAATACTAATCTATTGTTCAGGATGAACCGACAGTTGTCATTCACAGTTGTCGGTTCATCTTGAACAGTAGATTAGTATTTCATGATGCCACTCAGGCCTAGTCCTTTGTTGTATAATTGAGGTCCTCGCTTACTGTTTTATTCTGAGAGTTTTGCCAAAACTCAGTTCGTCTCTTTCCCTGCTCTGTTCCGGACCCCGCACTTTTCTCATTCAATTTTATCGCATTGTTTTTGTATTTTGCACCACACACGGATCAATACACGAACCAATAAAGGGCATTACCGAAGACCCAGGCCAGGATCATGCATTCGATGATGGTAGGCGGCGCTCCCCTCCGGGTCGTTTGGTCATCTTCCGGTCTGGCGATTGCGGTGATGTTTCCAGTCGCATTGGCGGTTCTGTTTCCGGGATTGTTCTCGTCTTCCTCAAAGTCCAACCAACCGGTTATCACAGTCTCGATCCGTTGCGAAGCCAATATGAGTAGAACTAAGAAAAAAGAAACCAATGAAAAATATGTCATATACAGAAGCTCATAGGTAATTTTTTTTTATTCCGTTATATTATTGTATCACTCATGTCGCTATGGCAATGTGTGAGGGGCACATTCCAGTACCACAGGATCGAATAAACGAAAGCCTGTGCCGGGAATCGAACCCGAGACCACCCGCTCAGTAGACTGTGACCATATCCACTGAGCCACTGGGGGCCGACAAGTTAATTTTGCACAGCTAAGTACAATCTTTTCAGAACAAGTAGGGGTTTTTAACATTTTGACGATCGCTAACAATCGTGTTTTCGGCAAATGATACAATTAAATTGCCTGTTTATATTTAATTTTTATCGATTTGTGTAGTTTTTCTAACATGCTTTTCCGCATACCTAAGAAGTAAATTTACATTTTTAATTCTACCAAGAATTTTTTTTCATGTGGAAATTGTTTATTTATTTTTTAAATTAAATAATTATAAAATAAAGTAAAATGCCAGCCGTTTACACTGCGGAAAATAATTTAGTTAGAATATGATCATGTCTCTGATATCACCATTAAAGAAACGAAAAACAAAAGATGCAAAATCCTATTATACATGTGTATGCTATTAGTCTATTTGGTAAAATAAAATATCGCGGTAATTTAACACTATGTGCAAGTGAGCGTTATTTTATATAAATATTGCTCGGAACGTTGTTCGGTGCAGCGCCTACACGCGAAAATTCTCAGATTTTTTATGAGCCACCCTATCCTATAAGTTACCATGCAAAATAACAAAAAATAATAGTTTTTTATTTCGATAAAGGCCCCAATACGCTACAGCTTTCTGTAATTCGATTACGGTTGGACGAGCTTTGTGTTGAAATTGCTACGGCATATGAAATGTGATTTACTGTGACGTGTTTGCAACACGTTAAATTGTCTAAAGCATGAGTTAAGGTGCATTATATGAGCATGCAAACATTTGGAAACTTTAGATAACGAGATCTAAATTAATGAGCGATCAGATGCAAATGAATGTTGGATAGTTCCATTTCTA
The DNA here is from genome assembly GCA_033995665.1 of Melogona broelemanni. Classification (NCBI taxonomy): domain Eukaryota; kingdom Metazoa; phylum Arthropoda; class Diplopoda; order Chordeumatida; family Chordeumatidae; genus Melogona; species Melogona broelemanni. The sequence continues at coordinate 12,051 of JAUJYS010002961.1, read as the reverse complement.
TTCAAGCCATTCATACAGCCGCCAGTATCGAAAGTCTATTAAATCATCCAATTAATAGTTGGCCACAGATTAAATCGAATAGCCAGAAATCAATCCAAATTACCCTGTGTCTCTAAGTGCGCGCAAGCGAATTCAACATAATTACACAGTAGCCAATCGGATGCATTAGCTGCATGTACACCGTGAGCCACAAGTTTGCGACCCCCACGCCGTTGCTACATTACTCAGCTAAAAATTGTCGAATTGTAATGAAATTTGGCAAAAATATCGAGTACATCATTGCAAACCTTTGGGCTATAAATTAGCCCAAAGGTTTGCAATGACAGATTAGGTTAAAAATGGCCACCGCAGTAGCACCGCACACGCGAAGATGGAATCGTCATTTTCGCAGTGACGCATCAATGCGCTCTATTAATGCAGTACGCGCTAGTTTTATTCCGGATCACTGTAGTGAATAACACTACAGGAGGTTATTGTACCCATCGCGTCGCTGCAGCGATATATGAGGGGCACATTCCACTACCACAGAATCGAATAAACGAAAGCCTGCGCCGGGAATCGAACCCGGGACCACCCGCTTAGTAGTCTATGAGCATAGCCACTGAACCACGGAGGCCGCGCAATGCGTCAGGATAGTATATCAAATATAGAAGGATCAGTATCAGAAATAATATTGGGTGCTTTCAACCAGTACCCTACATAATTAATAATTTTGCAAGGATTTAACAAAAATAATGGAAAGTGTCCAGGCGAATCGTAACGATTTATTCCTGGCGGTTTACGAACGGTCCCCCGCCATAGATTTAGACCAAAACCAGTCCAGCAACGTCACGGTATACCGTTACAACCTCGACAGTCTTTAGTGTGATAAGAGAGGCTAACAGGGGTATCTATGCCAGAGTTAACGGGGTGTCGCTATAGCCAGTTTACCGTCCGCACCCCGCGTTAGAGGCTGAAAACTAAAGACCCGTCGATGTAAAGACATGGAACCCAACGTCACGCACTGGTAGACGCGCATCCTGTGGGGGCGACAGACACGAAAAAAAAAATGTAGCGCGGATCGGCCCGCCAAAGTGTCGTGGAGAAATGTTTAATTGACATTGACACGCATACTCACTTGGCTGCTAATGCCAATAAGCCACGTTGTCGCCATTTTTTTTTTTAGTTCGCGCTCTCTCTCCTACTCCCAAATATGCCGGGGCTCGTCGTCCCTGCGGAAAACTTTCGGCGCGTCCCTCCCGAGTCGACCACATGGCACGCACAGAAAAATAAATATATACCCAACTGGTGGCGTTGTTGCCAGTGAGTCACGTGCTGAATCACACGAGACAGCGCCATTTACCAAATGTGCGAGAGAGCAGTCGGGGGGCTCGTGTCTCAACTCATGAGTGGCGTAACAACTTGCAAAGAGGCTAATCATATCATTCGACCCACGCTCTTTGGGGCCACCACCAACATCATCAAGCGAAGTACCAGTCACAGAAAGAAATCAGGCGTTATTGACATTTAGTTGAATAGGACAATAGCCGAACATTGAACAAGCTTTCGGGAAACGACAGAAAATAAATAACTTAAATGTCGACCTGACTCTGAACACAGTTTACTACCCTGTAGGCGATTTTAAAATTGGATAGAAAAATACAATCCGTCAAAATTAATTAAATATAAAAAAATCTTATTCAATTTGTATTACTAATATTCTACGTTAACCGACAGTGGTGCGTCGGCCCCTGGTTCGATTCCCGCCGAAAGTTCCAGTTTATATTATCTCGAGGTAATTGCGAAAATGTGCACAACACAGAGGATATTGAATGTCCTGCAGTGCACTGCTGCAGTTATTTAAAAAAAAAATGCCAGCAGATTTCGAGCAGTAGGCTAGTAAAATTTAGGGAAAATATCTTACTGAGACCACGTGTCTGCAATTGGAAAAACGAGTTTACTACGAACTACTTAGAACACAATTCGTTAAAAAAAATGTTGTGGCAAAATATTTTTGTTCTTCCAATTTGTGGGCATATTACTTGCCTAAACAAATCCAAGAAACCCTACCAGTTCTTCTGCTTGGGTCTCAAGAGGTCATGCAAGTGGGCACGATTAACAGAGTTGAGAGTTCATTTCCAAGCTGGTGGGCTTTTTAGCCGCGACAACAAAAACATAGAACAAAATCTACAGTATAAAAAACGAATGCCGGCAGAGTAGGCAAGATTCGATTCCCAAGCGTATCGCGTGTACAAACGCTAACACATTGCGTCAATTAATATCCCATTCGTCGTGTACAAGTAAATCTCGGTGGCGCCTTGTGCCGCGATCATCGGCGGAGTCTGCCCATGTTTACACAGCCCCCACCACCACCGCAATGGTAGCCCAGCCACTTTTCTACACGAATACCGCCGCCCATGTAACGTTGAATAGCACCCGCGAAACTCACAAGATGTTTTTACGGTCTACATGACTCGATAACGGTTCGCACACTCCATATTCAATCCCCCCCTGCGCGAGAAAAAAAATGTAAAACTGCCGGAATTTTTTTTCCGAGCACCCACCCCGATTCAGATTTCATGCCTGGGAAAACAACAACGACAGTTGCGGTTCAATAAACTCCAGCCTGTGATTTTTAACATGCGATTGTTGGGCATGTTCACCAGTGAGAGAACTTTGTTCTTGAACGACCTCAAGTTTTTGGAACCCAGGTTTCAATTTTGCGCCGTCAAATTTCATAGTGAGAGAAGAGAAATAAAACTATTTCTAAGTGGTCTTTTGTTTCTTATATCGCAAAACGCCACCTCACAATACAAAAAGCGTAACTGTGCGCGAATAAAAAAAAAAACATTTCGCCTTTTTTAAGCACATCAAGAGTACAAAAACATATTTATAGACAAAAAAAAATTGTCCAAAACTCACCTAATGTACACAACAAAGCCGCCCTCCACAATCCGCTGCCAGCCCACGGGTACCACCACTCCGCCCTCCTCCCCCGCCGGACTACCGACCCGACTAGCGGAAGCGACCGGCGAGTTACCAGCCGGAAACGACGAAGCGTCCGAGGCGATGGACGAGCACGAAGAGTTTAGATCGACGACGCCGCCGCTGCCAACCTTGACGGAAACGGCCGACGACGAAGTTTGATCCCCGGGGGGAAGTTGCAACTGCTGCTGCTGATGCTGCCGCGTCTGCTCGGCGATCACCGGAACTAATCCTACCAGGCTGCTACCCGACTCGCCACTAGACGCGGAACCGTTGAGGCTGTCCGAGCTGAGAGTGCTGCAGCACGACTCCGACTCCAGGTCCGAGGAGGACGACAAACGGGACGAGTCGGCGGCCGGCGTCCGACGCATGTCGCCCGCGTAGGCCGTACGACCGTCATAGTGTCCACCAACGTCGTGGGAGGTGGCCGCGGCGGTGGGGACTGACTGCCGGAGAGGCCTTCGCTGCAGCCGACCGCGAAATTCAGGCACGGGGAGGGTGGGAAGCGACTCCCGGGTAGAGATGGCCACGACCGTACCGTTACTACTGTCCGGTGGTACGGACCCGCCGGAATAGCGATCCGTCCCAGCGCCGACCACGATGGAGACGTCAGCATCAGGGTGACCGGGTGGGTGGAAATAGGGGGGACAGGCGGCCTGCTGCTCGGCGGTCACGTACGGGGGAAGCGTAGGCGGGAAACCGTGCTCGGCGCGCCGGATAGTTCTCTCGCGGCGGTCAGTCAAGCTCTGCCGCTTGTTAGCGGCGACCGCGCCGGAGTTCCAACCACCGTACTCGTACTTGTCCGCGCAAGAGGTCCCGTTGGAGCCGGTCGCCCCGGGTTCGACGTTCCCGTACACGTTGTTGTTGTCCAGCAGGTAATTGTTGTTGGTGGTGCTGGTGTTGTTATTGTTGTAGGCGGATGGAAACGGGTTGTGGTGATGGTGGAGCTCCTGGTGGAGGTGGGACGCGGCGCCGTAGCTGTACTGCTCGTGACCAATCAGTGGTACGGTAGCCGTCTTGCCGTGCGACGGACGGGGTGGACTGCATGGGCACTGACCAGCGAGGGCGCCGCAGCTGATGACCGGCGACTGGATGCCGTTGTTGATTGGTGGCGGGTGGTCACGGAGGTAACCGACGTCCGGGGAGGTGAGGTGGTGCTGGTCAGTGGCGATGTGGACCACACCGTGGTAGCACTTACTGGATGGTGGTAGCGGTGGAGCGGCGGAAGTGGCGAGCGCGGAGAATCCGTGACCATAGCGGTGGCGGTGGCGGTGGTGGTTGGTGTAGGGCGGCGAGTCCGGGTGATCAATGGCGGACGGCGAAGCTGAAGTGATGGCGGCGCCACCGTAGGGGGTCGCTGCATTCACGCGGCCCTTGCTGTGCGGGCGGTGGTGGTGATGGTGGTGGTTGCGGGGCTGATGCTGGTGACCATGGACGGCACGTTGGGAGGCCATCATCTTGGGCGGGCGGCGTCCGGCGACATCCTGCACGGCTGGCCGGAGCGCTGCTGGTGTGGCGGATTACGTTACGGTAGCCGGCCGTAATGGCATCTGGAACGACAGAATGATGGTCCATTTAATCGCACAAAAATATTTTTAAAAAATCCTCCCGACCGAAATATTCCGGAGGCGTCGGCCCGGAATTAAAAATTGAACCCGCGACCACGAGTCTTTACAGCGCTCACCACTAAATCCCATGGTAACTGCTAACCACTAAATCACATGGTAATCTCACATGATCACATGGCAACTGGAGAGGCAAATTGATCGCCGGCTTTTTATTCGTTTTGGGTAGAACTTTCAATTGCACAATTTCGTTTCATTAATTTACACCCCCATAGATGATAAATACAAGTGCAAAGCAAGACGTTATTCTACGTCAAAAAATCGGCGGCGGTCACTTTGGCATGAGTCTCGGCCGAATGCGAGGTGTAAGAGATACTGGAGTAGATCACCAAAATCGATCCAGGCGATGGTTATGAGCAAGGCATGAGCGCTTCGAAGTTGCGCAACCGGTTCTTCGGCCACAACAAACAAACAAAAAAGCAGCTTTTGACCGGGGACGAACGTGGCCGTCTTTTTTTTTTTTGTATTTCTTCTCCGAGCCATTAAGAGAGTGTGGGTCTCGGAATCTTGTACCACGCGACGCGTACATGTAGTTATGCGCATTTATTGCAATTATACTTGGCGGCGGGTAGCCCTCGCTACTTGTTTAACCTAAATATGGGCGGCGAATAATTTGGCCGATACGTAGCCGATGGGCACGGAATCGACGTTGCCTAACCTGGCGACCGGGCAGCTGACTGGTAGTGCCGGGTAGGAACGGAACGGGAACGTCTCGTTTCCTTTTCTGAGTAACTTTAAAACTAATTCGTTGTTATGGAATTCGGGATTATGTATATACCGCGTTGTCGCTATGGTAATATGGAGTATGGTTTCGAGTAATTCTTGTAATTAAATGTTTAGGTATTTAATTAAAGGAAAACGAAAGTCCACAACGCATTAAAAGGGATATTAGCCAGCTGCAAATAATGTTTCAAATGTCTGTGTCTACAGTATTTCTAGGAAGGAACTTTTGGAACGGATTCGCAACTTTCTGTGAGGAACTGTAACAATAGTTCCTTTTACTGTGTACAGAAAACAACTCCGTTTTGGTATCAATTATGACGATAGAATTCCTCATCACAATTTCATATTGATCATCTCAACTCATAATTTCTCCCGAAAATTCATTCTATTTTATTTTTTGTTTAGTTTATAATCGGAGCAATTAGGTCATTCCTTTTCAAAAAAGGAACGATAGACGTCTTAGTTCCTCAAATTTTATGTAGGCAAGCGTTCCTTTTGCAAAAGGAACGCCCCCAACAGCGCTGCCGACAGAAACGGAACACAAGAAACGGGAATATCGCTTCAAATTGGCATTCCGAAGAGAACAATCGCGTACCACCTGAATAAATTAAAATTTGAAAACGAGCATGCAAATTATGTAGACAAGGCCACATTACAGCATGTCGTGATAATAGACCGCCAGCAGGTCATAGCTGTCGTGAAGGAGGTGATTTTGTTTCTGTAATGTACGAACCAGTTTCTTTTAAAGTGACAACATTATCAACACGTTTATTTTCTTTTATTTTTCCGTCTATGAAAATTACTAATTTTGAATGCTTGGATCAACATTTGGTCAAAGCTTTCAAATGCCTAAAAAAAAACTAAATGCAGGAAGTTTTGCACAACGAATGAAAGAAAATTTTACAAGATGTTATTTACTGCCAGTATTTTAGTCACGCAAGATAAATAAGTTTTCCCCATTCATCACTACCGTGGTATATATACAACTTTCATTTGTTCTCTGCTACATAATACATGCATTTTGGCAGATGTAATTTGTTACAAACTAACTATCTAAAATAAAAAGAAATTGTCTTTAATTAAACAACAACGATCCAGATCAAAGACTTGAAACAAACAGGCCTCAGTAAAAAGGAGCACGAAACAAATTTCGTAAATGTGATTGTTTAATAAAAAACAACTCTGCTGCTGCATTTTTTTTCCCCTCGATTGTTTCAGTACGTTGAGATGCGCAAAAACGAAAGCAAATGCCCTGATTCGCTCTTTAAAAAATATTGCCGCATTATTTTCCGTTTCCTATTAGATTATTTATTTGCATGCGACTTAAAATATGCGATGGTAATGCGCATATATGAATTCTAGGTTTCGAGAATCGCTCAACTAGGCTTTAGAGCAAATTTCCGTTTAAAGAAATGAACGACGATGATGCCGGTCTGGATTACAGCCGTTTTCCCAGAATTAATATTGGAAAGTCGTCGTGTCAACCATCCTGAAATCAATAAGACACCGCGATATTAAGGCTGCTTCCAAAATCGCGGGCTCACTTCCGAAACCGAACTGCGCTTGTGCATTACTGACGCGGGCGAACTGATTTGTGAAAGGTTTGTAAAACCATTTCGATTTCTATCGAAAAATTGATTATCCAATAAAATTTCACGAAAACAAAAATCGCGATAAACAAGCCTTGAAAAACATTAATCAAACCTAATGAATAACTGGAAAGAAATATTTCATTCCCATAAGTAAAAATGACCAATACTCAAAAATATTATTTTTAACAATAATTAATTGTATTGCGAAACACGAAACTAAAACATTTCTAATTGGGTGCAAAAAAATACGTTTTCTTCCCTGTAAGATTCCAAAATTTTGTACAGTCTATGAAAAGACTGAAAAACAATTTGTAGTATCGCCTAAAACGGTGCACTTTACAACTGTGCCAATTCGGTTTACAACGAAAACCCTTGAGTGGGGGAAGGGGACGGAGGCGGAGAGAAATTGAGAGATTTAACCCACATTGAGACAATTTATATTTCATAAAGACGTCCATTTACCAAACACGCAATGTGGAATAACAACACCCCATTTTCAATTATAACGTTACACACGAGAGAAGGACGAAATGAAAAGAAAAAAAACGTATATAAATGACAGCTTGGTGAACGGACGACCTACTTTCCAGTGGCGGTAGCGCTCCATTATTAGCTGAACGCTATGACAGCAGCACCAAATAAAAAAATAAAAAAAGCCTGCACAGATTTACTTTAAAGCGACGATACAAAAAAAAACCAACTAGACCGCTTTTTAAGACATTTGTAATGAACAAAAAAATATATATGGCGAAACACTTGGAAACAAATACACAAGGACTGTACCAGATTTTTGCTTTGAAAAAAAAAAATATTGACACCAATTTTTCAAAATAAGGGTGCTCGGCTAATTCGAATTATATTACGCAGTTCGACAACAAACATACAATAACGACGATGTCCTTTTAAGGTAGGTCCAGACAAGTATAAATTCCGCGATATTGATCAGAAATTAGAGGATATCTGATTCTGTATCAAATGCGTGTATCATTTTCGCGTATCATCCCTTTGGTCACGTGTCATCCCTTTAATGTGTCGAGGAAATACCGATTAAAGGTGGGTCCAGAGTAGTATCAAATCCGCATAGTCTATAGTACTATCTCACCGTAATGTATGTACGCTGTGGTATCTGTACGAATAACAGACTGAGGCTGGCTTGTGTGGAGGGGGAACGTTTCGCTTTGCGCACCCTGTACAGACGCGTGTCCGTGTGTGTAAAAAGTCAGCGACGGGGGACGATTTCTTTCGCCATAATCGGCTAATAGATTTCACAGGATTTTAACCCGGACGACGCTGTAACAATATCTTTCTCGGTAATAATAAAAAAGGATCTTTACTGGCGGGCAGGGAAGATGAAAGGGGAGTATGGGAGGGAGGGGGGTGAGCGAAAAGGGGGCGACGAGGCTGCCTCTGGATATATGAGGGATAAAAAATGAAAGGAGGATGCGATACTTGGAGATGAAAATCCGGTAAAAAGGATCGACGGGTTGGAGGCAATGGGGAAAGTGGAGGAGGCGGTATTGGGGCTCATTTCACATCCAACAGCTGAAAAAAATACATCAACGGCAATAATTTAACACGGAAGCTAATTAAAAAGCCCATGTGCATTGTGAACGAGTCTGAACAAGACACATTTCATTAAGAAGAAGCCCTAGAATAATTATTTGATTTTTGAAAGTGGTTAAAAAAAATCGTGTGTGTCGAATTGTACAGTAAAATAAAAAATATTTAATTCCAAAATTGATTACTGCCATTTTAAATGGCTATTGGTGCCCTCTGGTGACGTCCCAGAACAAAGCGTCACCTAGTGGTTAAACGCAGAGTCCCCAAACGTGTTTTATCTGGGAAACAATTGTCCTATTCATCTTCAAAACACATTCGACCTCCTTTTGCCAACAATAAGCAAATAAGTTCAAATAGTATCCGTATGAATCCATTCGTAATTCACGGTCGTCGCAGCTCAGTGGTAGAGCATCCGCCAAGTGTACGGCGATCCCGTGTTCGATTCCCGGCTCAGGCTTTCGCTATTCAATCTCGAAATATACTGGTGAAACTGCGCCCCTCCACAATTGCTCAAGCCATTATTATGGGGTCCAGGTATCTCCTACGTGATATTCACTTCAGTAATGACGATCGTTGATTGTCAATAACAAAAAAAAAGTGTTATATCGGTTCTTGGGGGTTGGGCTTAAAATGAACCAACAGACTGAGGGTGTGGGTTGTTAGGAAATAATAGCGGGAGTTGGATGCGTGAACGTAAAAAAAGCTTTTCTGCAGCGCGAAAAATCAATACAAGACGACGAAACCGGGGCGAGAGAGAGCTACTCTGTTGCTGGCGTTGCAGCCAAACTCAGACAAACACGATTATGTCAAATTGTGTACTTGACAAATGGCCTAACCTATTTTGCAGCGCATCAAAAAATCGATAAACAATAAAAACAAGTGTCGAGAAGAAGAAAAAGGAAAAAAAAAAAAATAACCCCTCGGAACCGAGCTGGGTGCTCGCGCCTCGGAACAAAACAATTTTTATTTCGTTCTCTCGGTTTGGGGGACTGAAACCCATCGGCGCTATTATCCAGAAAAAAAGACAATGAGGATATTGGATGTACTGCGAGTCACCAGGCCCCGATTCTGCTAAGTCGATAGGGATCCCGGGAAACCCAGCTCGCTTTTCAGACGTCTTTCCGTACTACATCAGCACCGGAAAGACTTCGCTGTACAGTGTAGAGTGTACGAGTAATGGTGATTCCCATTGTGTTTATGACGGGGCGCCTAATGGATGCCTGCCCCTTGTACGTTGGCAATCACCGAGTGCAGCTGGCCCGAAAATGTCGCAGTCATTTTGGCAACGTTATTTTGCGAAGGGGCAGCTTACCAGCAACAAAAGTATTGACTAAAATAATAAATCAAAAATTTATTGTATTTTAGAGTTGTTTTTTTCCTCGCAAACTTTGTTTTCAAGATTAAAAAACACACACCATAATAAAAAAATTGAACTCATTTTTTTTAATTTAAGGTTACAACCAACCAGCTGCAATCAGATATCTACTTCCTCAACACTGATGCACTCTTAATTTTTCCCAAAGATTACAGTACAAACCGGTATTATAAATAAGAGGATCCCCAGCCAATTCAAAAGAAAACATATTGAAATGAAGCTGTTATTTCTCACAAATGACATTTGTATTTTTCCATTGCCTCGAAAATTAACGAGTCTATGAGAAAACTTCATTTTTAACTAATTTAGAGCATCCGTTATTTGAACCCGGGATCATTGGATCCGTATATAAACCATCATCGAGCAACTGCGGGTCATCAGCCCGTTCCATCATCGAGGAATTCAGGTCGTCAGCCAGCCCATTCCACGCCGTCAGCGCGTCGAGCTAATATAACGCGCGACATTTAATACTTGACGGGGTCACGGCTCACGATAGGGATGCAGAGACCGGCTCCACAACAGACACACACGCTCTCTTGTCTCCCTTATCTACTGTTTATAAATAGCGCCAGCGTTGGCCAACGCCGCCCAGTGTTGTCAGGCGACAGAGACGCGCGATTACGAACTTCGTGATGATCGGAATTTGTCACCCAAACGCGACTCGCACAAAGGGAAATATGGTTCTATAGTCCAAAACATAGCCTGAAGCCCCCAATTACTAGTGAAAAATGACATTCTAAATAACAAAACACAACTCACAATTGTACACGTATAACGCAAGCAGCCGAATTTAATAATTTATTTAAAAAATAGTATTTTTAATTCATTCGATCAGACATTTAAAAAAAAAAGTTATTCGTTAACTATTCGACATTCACCAAAGTGAACTCCCGCAATTTTATTTCAAATTTTTATTTTTAATATAATGCAAACATTCCATTTATTGCCCGTATGTACCGCCAAGAAATAACTATAAGATAATAAAGATGGCGCTATGTAGCGTTGAAATGACTGCAATTGCGGTCACCTGTACACTCCATAACGCCACCGATATCTTCCGAAAAGTGTTATACGAGTATTTTGTCGGTGCATACGGGCGTATGTATTCTTCTTGGTCCAAACATCACTGTTTCACACCCTGCTCCGTAACACATTACTGTTGAATAATTTAAAACTGAATAAACTATTTTCAGATCAGACACCGTGTACCGGTGACGTAAATCTTACGTCATTTCCCCAACTACCGCTGACCTTTTGACCCTCTTCTACTCAGAATTGGGACAATCAAGTCGGTGGAGACCCGGGCCGCTTAGCCCCGTGTCACATGCAGCCCCACAATTGAAAACTCCGAATGACAGGGGGCGCGCGCGCGTGCGCACGAGGATTCAATCGACAGCGCCGCCCCCTAGTGAGCCACCGCCGACAAAAATCTCCACGTCGATCAACCAACGGACGCCAATCCGGCGACACACGGGGTGGAGAGGACTCTGATCGCGGCAGAGGCAAGCTGAGCTTGGTCGGCCCTCGCGGGCATACAAATAAACGTCAGGTACATAAAAGTGAAACGACACGAAAATTTGTTCCTAAACGGTGGTCGGGGGTGCGAAAAATCGATCGCCTAGATTCGTGGTGTCGAGGGCCGTACACACACAAGCTCGGTGGCGGTGGCGACGGCTCCCGCTCTTTACGTAGAGAACGACACGTGCGTGTCATGCGGAAAACGAGGCCGCCATCGCCCGCGCGCGCGCGCGTCTGTGCGAAAGGCAGACCGGCGGACCGCGCGACCACATTGCTCGGCGAGAGCGGGTCATCGTAGGGCAAATCGAGTGCGGAACTCGTACATCGCCAATTTTTTGAAGCGACGAAATAGGTGCGATTGATGGAGGAGAAGAGGGGATGGCGTGACCCGCAAAGATTCCTCACCGACAGCAAGACTGGTCAACAGATACCGCAAAGACGGCAAATAAAAAAGGCCAATAAAAAATTGACGCACGAATTCGATAAAAAGTACAAAATAAAGATTTAACTTATTGTCAAAACTAGTTCTAAAAAAAACTTTATTATAAAAACTTGTGGTACAAAATAAATATTTAACTAATTAAAAAACACGCTGAAAACAATGTGACATGTTGTTATTTTTTTTTTTTTTTTTTTTTAAAGTCACCGTAGCGCCTAGTGCACTACAGGACTACTGCACCCTCGTGTCTCTATG
>JAUJYS010002960.1:0-13829 GCA_033995665.1 Melogona broelemanni | reverse complement strand
TTAAGAAAATCGGTTAACTTTTCGCGAAGATATGCTAAGATGAATTTTGGGTGCCTTTTTTTTTTGCCCACCCTGTACATGCGCGAGGCATTAAACCATTGTTCTTTTGCCAATCCTTATATCGTATCTCTATTGGCTGTGGATTCACGTCCAAGCTATAAATCCGCCCCGCCCCTTTAGCCCCACATTGACACAGATATACCGCATGTGTGCTACAGATAATATCAGTTTTCCCTCATGCCACGCTCACCCGGATAAAGCAAATGAAAATGAAACGTACGTGACTCAATCTATCGTTAGCGCGTAGCTCCTAAGGACTATGTTGCTTAGGCCGCATTACGCATTCGGTGGATACTGGGTGAGCAGATCTATAATTAAAGAGGACATTCATGTATTTGCTCGCGACAAAAATATTATTAAAGTTTTATTTTTATTTATTTTTTATTCACCGTAGTGCTAATGACTACAGGATTACTGCACCTTCGTGCCTCTATGGAGATATGTGAGGGGCAGGGAAGGGAAGGGAAGGGGGATGGCAGCTGGTAGAGCCAAGCTGCAGGATCCACCCCGAAGCTCTGGACTCCCTAATGGAAACTCAGTATAAGTATTAAGTAGTATATGGCTTACTAATATTAATTAGCGTGTACAATAAGTTGAGGCGTACGTTTCAATCCCGGGGAACTGGTGAAAATCTGCCTAGATTGTCCGTGAACGAAAAGGTCAAAAGATCAACTGGCATTGTTTGTTTGTTGAGAGTTCGATTTAATTTTGCGACAAAGTACGTAACCATTTCCAAATGACGCTCTTTAGGTGATGACGAAAAATATATTTTGGTTCACCCTGTACCTGTGAATTAGCTCTCACGTTTCTTAATCGTGGTTTTGTGTGTATTCACTATTGTATCTCATCTTTGTCTTGTGCTTCAAGGCTGTGAAAAACAGGCAGGTATGTAGTGGTCTCACTGAAACCCGAATGACCGTTGCCATAATGAATTGATAAGAAGGTTTGTTCAAAATATGCCAAACGAAAGATGAAGAAAAAACGAACGAACGGGAGGTTTTTCTTAACATTTCTCGTTTGGCCTTTTATGAATTGGTTGAGTTGTTTCATTATTGCAACGCAGTCAGCGATCTGTGATTGTGATTTATATGTGTGTGTCTTATAGCTGCAAGTTGGTTCCTTTTCTCTCACTTGTGTTCCCTCCTGTCCCTATGTTAAACCACCCCGTGCAACCCCCGCCACTTAACAACCCTTCCTGTGTAATCAACATGTTTTATGCCTCTAGAAAAACAAAGCATCACCGTTATAGTGTCATCCGAGTAAAGTGTGGCAGACGTAGTGAGTGTGCGACTTTGTGAAAAGCTTGTTCAATGCAAGGTTTCCAACGTCATGTGTCAGCAAAAACCTACTGTGGTCAGAGCAATCCCTCTAGATTTGTAAAATGGTTCCTGTTGTTTACTATAAATGGGGACCCAGTTGAAAAAAAAAATACCTCGTAACGAGACACGTCTAATGATCTTAATCTGCGGTTCGTTTTATTCCAAATATTGCGTAGTTATTATTTTTTCCGTTATTATTTCCATTTAAAGCTAAGGTTTATAAAGATTCGTAAGATTATTAAAGATTTATAAAAATGTGTAAAGATTTATAAAAATTTATAAAGATTCGTAAAGATTCGTAAGGTTCGTAAAAGGGTTCCTGTTGTTTACTAGTCTTAATTTCACTTGTTTTACTAGAATCTGAATATGAATTCAAAATATTGCACAGCTATAATTGTGTACTATAATTCGTTCCATTTAAAATTAAATTTGCGCTATCATAATTTATATTTCCACGGTAAATAAGTCCTAATCCAGTTAAATTTTAGTTGGAATAATTGTCCTCCGCACGGGACAATGTAAATACATATTTTATATATTGGCCGTCGCTGGTACTCGGGGGATGTACAGTATATACGATATCCATTAATACGCTATAAATATTCATGGGAATAACGTGCCATCGAGTCAATGTCTTTCGCTCGAGTTGGCTGACCGCATTGCACGCAATTCATAATGACGAGTCGGCGCGCTTCTATAATCATCCCAGTAATTCGATCAACGATGCTCAAATCCAGCCTTGTGAATTCCGCCAGTCGGCCATCGCAAGAGGATATGACGCTTACGTGTCGAAGCCGAAGTTGTTGCTCCATGAATTGGGAACGAATAATAATCGTCCATTAGCGATCCTGTCAAGTATAGACTTCACTACCGTAATGCCGTTCGCAAAACATATTAACATATCTGATTAATCTAAATTTGATGCTAGCAAGTTTATTAATTTATTTTGTAAAAGATTAACTACTTCCTTGTGCAGTTTAAATTTATGATAATGAAAATGTTTTAAATAATTCAGATAATTGAGTGAAATTTATTAGTCGACTGAAATTCCCAACGATTATTTGGTAATATAGTAAATTAATATCGCTAATACACAATGTGGATAGTTAATTAATAAAGGGGAATTTAGTTAATAAATATCGGTAATATAGTTTATGCAATTAATTTACGATATATTTTTACTTATATAATGAAATGAGGTATTTTAAATTATATTTCTAAATAATTTATTAAATTTGCCATGTTTTGAATAATCATCAAATCAGATTTTTCAGATTAATTATTTATCATATGATGCGATTTAAAAAAACATACAAGAATGGAACAGTCATATTCAATTGAATATTTGCATTACTTGTGTACCGGGTGATTTCGGATCGGAAACAATGATAGAAATTAACTATTATTAATGATAAAATATTTAAAGTAATTTATAAGTGCTATTTTGTTATTTTTCAACTTGTTCAAAATGCAATAACGTTGCAATTTCCGGGATCTTTAAACACGTTTGCCCAAATTATGTAAGTAGGAAACAAACGTATCGAAATGAAAGTTATTTTGAGAAATGCACTTACAATCTTGACAAAAAAAGCAATTGTTATGAAAGCATTAAAAAAGTAGTTTGTTGCCTGAAGGAGCCCAATCTAGAGATTCAAATATTCCTATGTCGTCCTCTTCATGTTTCATAGATACCTTTTTTGCGCTATATGCATTACAGCAGATGCAACTTAAATTCGCGACTGTAATGTTATATTCTCTTTTTTTCAACTGGCCTCGTCTGGTTGGTGGAGTCCTTCACCCCCTTGCCCTGATAAGGTGCACATTTGCATTTTGACTCGTTTCCATACTTTTATCTAATCATTTGATAATTTTAATTTCTCGCAAAATACAATTTATTCCGTATCTTATAGCATGACTTTTTCCACATATTCAAATTTATTCAATTTTTGCACCCTTCTTGCAATGCTTTTACAATCGTATTTATTATACCATTATTATACTTTGTAGGCATAATTAAAATTTACACTGAACAAAATTAGCCTGCCTACTAAAGTTTAACAACCGTATTTTATTTTATTTTGATTAAATTATTCTTATATTTATTTTACAATGGAACTTGCGTTGCTAGGATACCCTTGGCACATCAGACTAAACAACAAATCCCGTAAATGGGAAATACGTATTTATCAGATAAACCGGTTAGCGTGAATGTGATGTAGCTAGTAATCCACTTTTCTAAATCGCGATGCTTTTCTAACTCGTAATTGTCAATTCAATTCGAAACAATGAGATTAAAAATTTCTGATGCTGAATGTGTTAATATCGTATTAAAAATCATTAGCATTTTAATGGTATCTTTGACCAAAGATATTAATGTGATTAAAATAAGTATGTGTACCATTTTAACACAATATGTTTCGATATATATTGTAAATTATGTTCACAAAGTATATATTGTATGGGCTTTTGTCAATATGCAAAAAAAACTTCGTTTTATTGTCACAATCACGTTTTTACTGTACTTTCTGTTAAATGCGTTGAAACTGTCTTCATTATCAAACCAATGGAGTCAGACTAGCATACTAAAATTGCAAAACTTTTTCACGTATCATTAGTTCAAAATGTGAGTTAATCCGCAACTTACAGGTTATTCATTTCTTAGTCAATGGCTTCGTAAAACCATTAATTAAGATACCAACATATCGCACTGACAAATATAACGTATATATTTCACTAATACTAATTACTAAATTCTAACAAATTGAAAGGGTTAGAAAAATACTAAATAAATAACATCAATGGTGAAAAACCGTCCCGAAAAATAAATAAATAAGTGTGTACATCACATATTCCGAAATCGTCATAAATAAAACTAATATTTCCATGTCACATATTTAGTCTCACCTAATGACGAATTGATTAGTTCACATTCATATCCCTTCTATCATTTATGATTTTTCACTTTTTATCAACCTTAGGATCGCAGTCTCTAACGTAACTTTTTCTCTCAAAATTACACATTGGCGTGTGGATTAAACTTGTACGATATGCATTCTATTAAACGTGATTCAATCAACTTCCAATCAAAAACTCTATGCCAGTAATCAATTGATAAACTTATCAACGATCTCGATCGACGTTCGACCATTTGACGTCATGGTCACGTCATCATATCATTGATCGTCATGACGTCATACATTTGGCTGACAATGCGTCCTCTTAAAAATTGCCCTTCTGTCCGATGGAAGCAAGTTCTGGTGTAGCCCCAATTTTACAACACATTTCAGTCATTTACTAAGTTTTTGATGCACTTTTTCTTTAACCCGTTCAAACAGTCTGCACCAGCTTATTGACTCGATTCTGTGAGCATGCGCGGGCTTAGCTGTTTTGAATCCCTCGGGGAGGAGGGTCTGTGCATGAGATCGGATCCCAAAGGTGGCCAAATTTTTGCCACCAATCTCCTCCCCCAATGCCCATGCATGCTCACAACAAACGAACAGCTGTTGGCTGAGTGAACGGGTTTTCTTTTTTAATCTCCTGCCTGTGCAAACGTTAACCACTCAAAAAAGATGTCCTCTTTTGTCCTCTTCATGACAGGATTTCAATGAGAGTTTTCAAATTCTTCACGCCGGACGCGCCCTCCGCATTCTTCGGCTGGCCAAACTCCTTAGCCTTGTGCGACTCCTTCGCCTCTCCAGGTTGGTGCGCTACGTTAGCCAATGGGAAGAAGTTTATGTAAGTCACGTCATATTTTTTTGTTACTCCTCTTCTTTATTTTTTTTCTAATTTATTTTGGCTTTGTCCGAACATATCCGAACTTGTTTTTTTTTTCTCCAACTTCAACGACCTTGCCATCATACGTGATAGGTATTGATATTTCAGAATTTATACAGCGAAATGAAAATCTATTGCAAATGCGTCGTATTTTATCATTTTCATTTTGCTCATGGCCAGGTCGAAACGAGACGTAAAGATACTTTTTTCATGCAATAAATGTCAAATGTCAGTGGGTTATTATTTTTATTCTAAATATGGCAGACTGCAGCATTAACGCGCTTCTCCTTATGTTTACAGTTTCAATTTTTTGCAATGCAATGCAATGCGTGCGGTGTGGCATAGTGGCTAGCGTGTTCGCTATCTATGCCCGAGACACAGGTCAATTCCCGACCGATACTTTCAGTTTTCTACGAATTTTTTTTTTTTGCCCGAAAAATTATTCTATTTGCCCTGATTTAAAAGGGTATTAAAACCGTGGGACCCTTACCTGTATGGTATCAGTTATATGGTAAATATCCCTACATAGGTCATAAACCTAGTCTAAGCTAAATTACTAGGTCGCACTCCTTAAAATTGGACTTAAAAGTCCACAACACTTTCACCCCCGCCTAAGGCCCACCGGGACTGATTGCGGGTACACGTTGTAAATGTAATTGATATTTGAAATGGGATGCTATATGCGTTTACGTCTTTCATAATACGCATCGCTCATACTACTAGTAGTATGCGGGTATGTCTATTAGCTCATAATTAATTGCGCGAAGAAAATATAATTTGTTTGAGTCAATAGCCGCTAGCTGATAGATGTACTACTCTGAGAAACGTTAGTACTGTTCGTGGCTTGCTGAAAAAAAAATGTGTTTCCCACACATATTACCGAAGCACCGAGAGGGGTTTTCTAATATCCTGTAGTGCTATTCGATGAAGTTGAATTAAACAAAAAAATCCCCGAGAAGAATGAAGTTGTAAACTGGCAACCTGCATGCTCACAAATAATTTATAGGTCAGCTAATTGCATTTAATGGATTCGCAGGAGCGATCAAACTTTTACCTGCGCCCGTGGACACCACGGCGACGCTTCCGAATGATTAACGTTTGTCGCCAGCGATAGAGCGCGCGCAGAGCCGTGGCGCCCCCTGGGGGGGGATCGTGTTTCGCGCTAATAAGGATATTATCAAATGCAAGCTGAAAAGTGAGCGAAGCATTCGGATGTGCAGACACCACTTTTAGTTCATTATTTGCGCATTACAGCGTCAAAGCTCTAGTTTTATTTATTTATAGGCTTAATGTGACGCTCACACAAGGCAAGGACTTAATGTGTAGGAGTCGAGGTCTTGTTTTCCTTCTGATGCTGCCAAAAGAAAGGCAGCGGTAAGAGGGCAAAAAACATCGTTTGATTATTGTCACATCATCGCGTTACCCTAGTCGTTAGGATGGTTTATAAAATCGTTTATAATGGAGAAGAGAAAAAAACAATTAACATGAAACTAATTATAACAAACTAGATTAATTTATTGGGATAGTGAACACTTTTTTATTCATCAGGTCCAGGAGAATTATGGATATGTTCATAGATAATTGAATTATTTCTAAAATAAGTAATTAATAAATGATATTGTAGAAAAAAGGTTGATTGACTATTTTCATTCTGACGATCCGGGCTTCAAATGCCTCACACCTTGAACAATGAATCTACAATGTGATTTGAACGGCATTGTAGATAGGATTTTATCGTAATCATTTCCACTTAGTATGCGATTATTATTTTCATTAATTTTTACAGTATAATTTCTAAAGAAAAACAGCTCAAGTTCTGTCTGGTCCTCAATTTTCTTTTAGGTGATCACATTAGTGAAACTAAATTCGGTTAATGTATTCGATTTTCTACCGACGTTTTTCATCTCAAAATTTTTATATTGAGATTTTTTGCCTCTGCTCTTGATGCAGAGGTATGTCAATTTTGGTAGATCGGAGAAAATTCGTTTTTCTTGTGGTGATGTAGATGTTCGAGGTTTAATCCACTAAACACAATTTTAGACCGCCGATCAATACGTCACTTTTGTTTCAAGTGGGAAAATGCTTTGCTCTCTCTCTCTCAATCTGGGATAAAATGCTTTTAGCGGCATCTCCATTGGTGCTCGTGGAACCGGATGCATTGACAATTGACTGTTTTAGCCCAAAAATATGAAACGTTCGGCTCTCTGATATTGCCTTCAGAAACAAAAAAAAAAACGCATTTCCGAAACTGCTCTGGTCGGTTCTACTCTGTTCGAGACATTGTCGATGACATCCGCAGCGCAGCATCGGTTGCGCCGTCATCGCTTTGCCGCGTGTCAAAACCATATTCTTGTATGCGATTAATGCGTGAGATATATATAGCTTACCTATACGCCGACGTTGTCATCCGAAACAAAGGTTTTGAAAAGGCAGACGAACAGAAATCGGGCCAATGCACGTTCCGTGTTTAGCTTAGGCTCATGAGTCTGCAGACCTCATGAATCAAAAATATAGTTTAAATTTTCACTCAATCAAAATTATGAGCGATCGTTTTACGAGTTTTTTGTGCGTGGCATTTTGCAATCGTTGCAACTAAAAATTTGAAAGGTTACTTGTATATTTACGAAGGTTTTCTCTAATTTTTAGGCTCATGTGTAATCAATGCAAATGATAGAAAAAATAATTTCATTTAATGAACGGATTAAGTGCACGGATTTTGTTAGGTGGAACAAAAGCCTCTGTAAACAATATTGTTATTGCATGTGATCTGAGAGCGAATTGGTCAAATGTGACCTTAACTTAACAGAAGTTCCTGCTATCTTAATAAAACTGTGAACTTGTCTCTAAAATTGCGCCCCCGTCCACATAATCGACATTTTTTCTGGTAGCTTATCCACACTACCAGTGACGACGTCCCCACGGATCTGCCCACGCATGTACAATCCAATGCCGTGTCCATTTATTGCTATTGATTTTCAACGCGGGTTATTAGATTCCATTGCACTCCCGCGTGTTCTAGAGCAACGGCAACGGTCTCCATTCATAAAAAAGCATGTGTTGACAAAATCATGTTGGAACTGGGTTGCGATTGCACTGCCCCCGCACGTCAAACGAACGCACAAGAATCGCTCAGTCATTCGAGGCATTTTATGATGTCGTCCAAACTATTTTCGTTTTGTTATAAGATCGTAAAAATTATCCTGATAATAATTTTTTTAATAAAAAATGAGACTTTTAATTTTTTCTGCGATTTCTATTGGGAGGGAGGGATTAAGAAATCTGCAACGATGTAAGTATTGTTGTGACTTTCCATCCTCAGAATCGAAACAAAAATTAGGCATTTTGCCGTGATTTAGCAATCTATATGTTTAATAGAGACGTATGTATTTAATCAAGAAAACTTTGACCTTTGTAAGTCGTCACCTCTGAGCTTCCATTAGGGAGCCCAGAGCTTAGGGGTGGACCCTGCAGCCTGGCTATTCCAGCTGCTACCCCTTCCCTTCCCTGCCCCTCGCACATCTCCATAGAGACATGAGGGTACAGTAATCCTGTAGTGCACTAGGCACTACGGTGATTTGTATTATATATTTATAGTTGTAATATAATATACTTCAGGCAAATCTAGCAGTTTTGCAAAGAAAAGAATATTTCAAAAAATAATATTTGCGAATTTTGCAGTTATACCAACTTGGATAGCACATCGCAAACCTTCATTACACCAATCGAGATTTCGCTAAATGTTAAAAAATAACTAAAAACAAGTCAATCATAGCTTAAATATAATTCTGTATAAATATGCTTTTTTTGTTCATAATAAAACGTTTTGTTCCTTTCTCATACTTTAATCCCATACTAACAATTCCTTTATGTTTTTGTATTCTTTTCTTAATCACAGGGTAGACGATTTTTCGGGGCATGGCCAACGCAGATTTGGAACATTTACCAAAAGCCCTGGCTGCGACAAATAATAATCAGTTTTTTTTAACAATAGATTCTCACGCTTTTCCGGTGCTCTCGTCACCCTAGAAACGTAATTAAACAATAGACAAAAAAAAAACACAAAAAAGAAGCTAAAGTTAACAAAACACTGGTATGCTGCATGGCAACACTATTTTTTTCGTTGGATTTTTTCACTTTCTTTTCGTTGTGTCAGGCATGGCATGCTCACTCACTTTTTCATTGCACTCTGAATCTTTTTTTTTTTTTATCTCGTTCCATTCGGTTATCTGGTTCTAAGGAATGTATAGAAGCATTTCTCGACAACCAAGACCAGCGTTTATGCATTTTAACGGATTTTTCTATTTAAATTTTTTGACGAACATGCTAGAACTTGTAAGGTTAATTCTGACCACATTCAATCGTTCGCTACTACTTTTTTTAACTACATATATTCAAGTATTTTCATAAAAGCGTTCCGAGTAGGTAGGAGAGGAGTGAAATATTACACCAGGCCTTTAAAAACCGATTTGTTCGGGATCGATTCCCGGACCGAGCTCTCGCATGTTCAACCCCAGAGTTTTGGTGAAAATTTGTCCCTTGAACAGTGCATATTTACCGAGTAAGGCTAGAGCTAACAATTTAGTGAACAAAAAAGTACAACAGAGATATAAACATGTATGAGTATGGTTGATAGACCATTTACTAGTATTTTAAATTTATGATTCGTTGGGTATTTATGAAGTACATGTATGAAATTATTATACAGTTAGAAACGTTTGCCCTGTGGCAAAATATTAATGTTATAGTGATGTTATAGTGTATATTAGAATATTAAACTGGTTTCGCAAATGCGGATAACAACGAATTATTCCATCTTAATTAGATGAACTTTATTGATGAAACTTATATTGACCAGCATCGTCAATATGTGTTACAATTATTGACTAATTCGTCAGAAATTTGTAATTGTAATAACAAAGAAACTAAGCAAGATTTATCTGCTTATTAAAATTAAAAATCCAGAAAACAAGCTCATATGTACTCACTTCACATACATGTATTTTGCTTCATTTCATATAAAGCCAATTTACATGTAAACTAGTGGATGTTTAAAATGCAATTAAATTTCTAAAAACAACACCCTTTATTGATAGTTATTAATTCTCCACAAATCATTGACAAAATTTCATTTTTCAATTTTTACCACTATCAACAGCTGTGCTTTCTTACCAACTGTCGCGTCATCATAACCATGTCGTGATAATTTTGTGCCAAGCCCATGGCGGGTCGTGGTTGCTCCAGTCAGAGCTGCCATAACATCTCGTTTTCGCGTAAGACTAACTATAAATACCGCATGAACATTTTATAATTACTCTTCCTTGAACATTGTTCTAATTGGGTGTCGTGCTAGTCCATAAGCCGTCCGTGACTTTTTACTCTTTTTTATGGTCGTCTCCTCTCTAGACCTCTTTTTTTCGATATTACAACATTTTTCTCGACTTGTTCATCTCGTCCCTGTGTGTATACATGTATACTCTCTTTATATTTAAATATATCGCTGTGAAATGTAAATTTTCTAGAGTATGGGTGTGGTGTTCAATCGATGGAGCATTTCCTTTGTTTTTCACACCTTTCCATCTGTTTTTCCGTTGGCCGCTCTCGAATAGTTAAACTGGGTCGAACCTCTTTGAGAGATGTCCCTTTTCGAATCATGTTTAGGCAGTGATGCGATGACCATTTTTATTCTGTAACGCACACGTTACTCACATCATAGGTCATTTCGAATATTCAATAAATTTTGCCGGAATTTAATCAAAAATATCCGGAGACAAATTTTTCGTGAGCAAGTGTCAAGCGGAAATTCGTTTTGTGCCAATAACTTTAAAATACACTAATCTCGCGAACAATTGCCTAAACACGATTTCACTGCTAACGTCAAATGCTTCGTCTCACTCACTTTTCCTATCGTGTGCAGTGTTGTCAAATTGCGTCTTCCTCAATGTAGCGGCAGCCATATTTGATCAGGCGTTGGCGTAAAGCGAGTTTTCCCTTTTTTTCCCCCGTGTTGCCAGATCACTCCATTCCACTAGCGCCATTATAATTTTTACATTTTATTTCATTAAATTATAATTTGGCAGAACAAATGTAATACTTCTGTTTTCTCACTTTTAGATTTTGCAAAGAAAACGCGGCAGAAAGGCTGGCGCAGGAGGCCACTTTAAGCACAGACCCTCCTTTCTTCTTAAGGTAATCCCATACCTCGCTTGCTTGCTTTGCTTTTACACCCTGCGAATCGCTTTGCCTGCTGCTGCTTCTGCTTCTTCTGCCGCTTTTCTACCTAAACTGCATCTATTATCTCTATTTTTCTATCGCCAAAAACGCCCGCTAAATGCTTCTCTTAATATGTACATGCGCTTGTCCCATTTTCACTACGCATGCGCAGCGCTATCTTCGATGTACAGGGTGCCTGATAATTGAACGCTGCTGCACTGCATGCTGCCTGATGATTCTTCTTCACTTTCTCTGGTCTTCTGCATCTTTTTGTGTTTAGGATCGGAATCCATTGATCGGTCTATAGGAATGGGTGGTCTGGAGCAATCTCTGCCCTATCGCTTCTACTGTACTTTTACACACTCTCTTTCCAGTCATATTTTTAAACCTTTTTTAGCCTCTAACACTGTCATATTTTAATCCAGATTTTTCACACTGCTTTTTAAACAATTTATAACAATGATTTGTTAATGGCGGATTCTCGGTCAAATGCTTTTTCAGATATTGTAGTAGAAATAATATAGCTCACATATTTGATATTTACACCTACATTGCTTACATTGGCTACACGCAACATCATTTGTACATATCCATGTGAACGACATTGTCCTAGCGGTGAAAACCTAGCCGCGCAAGAGGTGTGATGTGGTATCCATGACATTAACCATGGATGAATAGATTGACAAATACTTGTTCACAATTTATTTTCCGTTAAATAATCCATGGATGAATTACTAATGCTTACATGCTTATTACGAACAGTTCACACCTATAAACCTAGTCACGAGTAACTGATTATTTTCGAACCGGATATCCTATGTACATGTTCTATTCTACGGAATCTAATTGAACTTCTATTTTAGATTTTATCATACCAATTTTTATAATTTTTTAAGGGCTGCTCTTATTTATTTGATATTGCGATGTTACTGCTATAATTTACATTTTGCGAGCCATGATAGAACCAGTGTTGTCATACTTAATAATGTCTTTAGGCAACATATTATTTTCCACGTTGCCTTGTTTATATGCGGGATGAAAATAACCCAATTTGTTAGTGGAGCTCTAAATCTCATTAAATTGTTGTTCAATGGACTGTTCCTGATGATACTAGCTGCGAAATTTAACGCACAATAAACTGAAGCGGTTACATACAGGAAATGATGTGCAAAATATAGAGAAAGCAAAATATGATTTGTTGATAAAAAGTATTATTTTCGACATGTGATAAAAACATGTTTGGACTTCGTGCATTACTTGAATTTTAGATCTGTTTAATTAAAACGAGAGAAATTAAATGATTTTCGAGATTGCATGTGCGGTTTTAAATGTTCAAAAAAACATTGCTAAATTAAGGCACGCCAATTCGCAAAGTTAGTACCTGGTGTCTTTTTTACTAACCTTGGCCAATATGATTGCGCTAATCCATTTGTTAAGTAATTAATTATTATTTTTTAATTCATTTTAACTTCTTTTGTTTCAATTAAAAAAAATTCAACGCCTCTAACGACTAATTCAAATTGCACATCATTGAGATACACAGTCTAAGTTGCCAAATCGACCAGGTGCGAATGGGAGCTACCAAACTCCAAGTTTCTCTAGAAAGGTACGCTTCCTCGCATAGCGCGCGTGCTGTGTGTGATTGCTTGTTGTCGGGGGCAGTATTACATTTCCTAAGTTATCAATGCTTTCCAATGTTGAATCCGTTTTAAGATCAAACCATTTCGCAATGGCTTTTTGGAAGTGAGAAAGAGTCTGCAAGCCTTTCAATTTTCGCGAAAATCCTTGAAAATCAATAACAAGGGACTAGTAAAGTTACGAATAAAGCAATCATATTATTTTATTTTATTACTCATGATGTTTGTCTTTAATCTCCAAATATATCGAACTCCTGCAGTCATACTTCGCGATTGACAAAACTATCGCCTCGTTGATTTAATGAACGATATTATTACCGTATTAGAGGGTCTTATTAGTAGCATGAAAAAGTTAAACATTAAGAGATTTGCATTAAATCGTGTCTGTATTTTTAACACATGCCGGAAGTTAGGCACGAACCTCCTGCATCGGCAGGATTCCATTTTCGGGACTGCGGTTGTAGAGTTCCCATAAAAGGTGTTGGGGAACCGTTGCTCTGATAAAATCCGATTTCGTGTACCTGTCAGCAGAGCCCGCCCCCCACGCGCATGTGCGGCGTCGGTGACCATAGTTAATGGCGTTAGTAAATTTGGCCACGAACGACGCGAGTGACAGCCGGACAAGCCGCTGCGCCGTGCCAGAAGTCGCGCTAGGTGTCCTCAAACAAGCTTTACGCATTCGCTCGTCACTGCTCCGTGCGCGCTACGTAGTCCCCCGGGAATTAGCCAGCCCGTCCTCGGGCACGTACTCCCACAGCCATAGAAATGAAAAAGTCGAGCAGCAGATCCCATAAACCAGCGACAGATCACCGATATGGGTGAGGTGACA
>JAUJYS010002959.1:0-13830 GCA_033995665.1 Melogona broelemanni | reverse complement strand
TAGGCTCATGAGCCATCGGTTAGTACGCTTCCCAGCAGCGGGATTACAGGAACGCGCCACCGCTCCCAGCTAATTCTCCCAGCTAATTCGAAAATCATTTGTGGAATAAATTTGTACCAAGGAGCGACAGCATGCTGTCGGGTATGAATATATTTTTTAAATTGCACCAGGTGAGGCGGTTGAACCTGACACACTTTTAAAGAATTTTAAGTGGCCACCTGTGATATTGAAGACGTTTTGACCCACACCCACTCATAGCTGCGCGTTATATTTAGGAAAATTCCAATAAGCAGTAGCACGTACTCCCAGAATTCCTTGACCGACGAGGTGTAGAGGCTGCCGTCGTTGAGCGTGGTGTTGAGCAGCGAGATGCAGGTGGCGTTGCGTCCGCACGTCTCGGTCAGATTGGCCGTGACGTTGAAGCCGTACTCGGGTCGGCAGCGATCCGAGTTCCACCAGTTGCCGCACGTGCCCCATGGCAGCTGGCTGGTAAGCGACGAGTAGAAGTAGTACAGGCCCCAAGACAGCACCACGATGTAGTAAATGTTGAGCCATACGGACATGACGGCCGCCGCGTAGCCAACACCTACGATGACGCGCAGTGTCATGAGAAACGATTACGTAAAAAATAATTGAAGCATGAGGTCGCGCACGAGGATGTTCATGTACATTGCGCGAACCCTGTATTTAAAATTGAAGTCATCTCGTGGCTCAGATTTTTACTACAAAAATTTCGAATTTGGTTATGGATGACTGGCGTATCTGATGACAAAAAGTAATTCTTTCTATTTGCACATCTTAATATTTTTTAGTATATTACCTGTTTCTTATAATGTGGAACACCCGAATTTATTCACGTTAAATGTACATTTAAAATTACATTTTCTGCTTACATTTTAATTTTACGTCAAAGCATTTTAAATTTCCATTTATGCATTTTAAATTTTGATATTTACATTTTTAATCGTAATGAAAATAAATCCTTTTAATACTATTAATTAAACATGTGTAATTCTAGATCCAGCGTGCGTAATTCTGCGAAAAGGTGGGAGCTCGCCAAGCTCCTTAGTTGTTTTTCGATAAGAAAATTGGTTTTCATTTTCATCTCAGCAGTGCGAAAACTGTATCGATGAATAAGGCGATTCCGTTGCGTTTATGGATAGTTAACAATGATCCCGCCAATAGTCTGCCAGGATATGGCCAACCTGCACAAATCAGCGCCAATTCCCTTCCCTATGCACTTTTATGACCCTCCCTTTGTCAAATGCTTTCCCAAAATTCCTTACAAAGGAAGTCACCATAATGCTCGGTGATAAATCTGTCTAAATCTAAAATGTAAATATGATGAGATACTGGCCACAAACCTTTGAATAGCGGACATATTCGCCATACTCCAAGCCCTCCGATACTTAGGCATTGACCCAGAGCCAGCTCCAGTAGAAACATGGGGATGCCGGCACATAATACCGTTAAGAGATACGGGACGAGGAAAGCACCTGAAATACGTTAAAAAATAAATTTACTCAAGCAATCCAAATAAATTTGCACACGTTTTCAAAATACATGGTTAAAAATTTATGATGCGCAAATGAAGCCGTTAATCAAAACTCAAATTCGACTTCTGATCATTTTTCCTGGCGAGTCAATTTTCCCAGTATATTTATGGAAGATTCCATGTTCTGTTTAACTCGCAACCTTTGTTAATTGAAGCTCAAACCCGTTGCGTGATCACCCGCTCTCACGGTCCCCTTATAAAGTGTTTTTCCTGTATAGCACCTAAGACTCATGAACATCTGAGAGAGGGATGCTGTAAACCTTCTTCTGTGAGTGACGTGAGGAACACAGGCGAGCATTACCCGTAACAGATGGATGGAGATACAATGGAGTCAGGTTAAGATAGTCACATTTTCGTAGGGTTTCCTTGAACGCCGCCTAAAGTTTTATTGTCATTATTACTTTGTTATTTGGTGCATTGCACGAAACAATTAATTTATTTAACGGATTATTTTGCTACAGAGCTCAAGTGTCTGAAGTGCTCAAGGGACAGGAAAACTCTTCACGTACGGTTCCCAGCACCTTTGATTGAAGTTTTCACTTTCCCTCTTAACTTACCACAAACACTTTTTAATTAGGTTAATGACGAATGAACAGTACCGTATACATTTTATTAACAAATATTATTTTTTGTGACTTTTGTGATGCCTATTTTTTACATTTCGCATTGCGATTAATTTATAATCCACGATTCCAAGCGTTATTGCCGGGACATTTTTCTAGGGCAACGGATGTGTCTGCGCGATCATAAATTTTGACGGATCCTCTCGAAGTACCCCAGCTCCCACCCCCCACCCTCCACTCAGCCCCCCTCCCCCAATAATGATTGCGGACGTTGAAAATTATGTAAGCCCACACGCTCCCAGCTCTGTCATTGTTGTTTGGGGTGTGCCAAGTAGGGCACAGGCGGCAACCGGGCAGGAAGTACACTTTAACTTTATATAGTTGCGGCTACTTTTTTTTTCTTGCTTGATGACAAAGATGAGCTATCTAGTGTCAATTTTGGTGGGGTGATCTGTCGTCGGGGTACATACACACGCTTTTAGACGGGAGAACCTGGCGGGTGGCTTTTTTTGTTGCTTTTGAGTTGTCAATTAATACGCGGACGCACATATAAACTGTTTTTTGTTGTTGTTGCTACAGCGCTGCCGACTCTCGTTCGAAATTGCTGTCGAAAGATTCGCCACTGATGGCATATATCAATGAATTTCGAAAATAATTTTGGAATTGGTAATTTTAAAATCCATATAAAAACGCAACACGAGGGGAACAGAATACAAATTGGGGCATGAGTTGCCCCAAAAATGAGAGAGGATCAGCATGAGTCGTTCCACAATTTGTGGATGTCAGAAAGAGAATTTGCCATTTTGAACTGTTTTTGCGATTGCCAAAAATACATGAAATACAATTTTGCATCTAAGTGTTCTCACCCGATATAAGATTTGTATTTTTGATACTGTTACAGGAGGGGCACTACGCCAACCATTAACTTCGGCCATCTCAGTATTCAAGATGCCCTCAAATAGCAAATGTGAGTCTTCTCAAAACAATACATTAGGAGTCTGTTTTAAAAATTAATAGAACTCTCTAGGAAAATCTTAAAAGGTGGACAAAAACGCTTTAAATGTAAAATTAAAAAAATGAACTAAAATTGAATTTATTTGAGTTTAGAGCAGATTCCACGATCCCGTTAAATCTTCTCTAAGCTCAAATCCAACGACAAAATTATCAGAAAAACACCACAGTCTCATCGAGTTTAAATGAGCGGTCGAAAATGGGCACCCAAAAATGGCATTTCCATACATTCCCATGCGTGGGACGAGTCACCCAACCAACGTGTCACCGTTGGGCTTTTTTGGCCACGCCGTGTGACGTCACAGTGTCACTTCCTCGATCGCTTCGCACTTCCCGTTCGTCAACCGTCTTCGTCGACGATTAGTCAGTCGCCAATTGTTTAATTCTGGGCCTGGCGGAGGGACACTCACAAGTGGTGCAAAGGCTGGCCCCCACTATACTACAGCTTTACTCCTATAAACACTATACATGTATAGTGTGTAAACTCGCGGCGGGATAGCATCTCCACCCTCTCCCCATCCCTCCCACGGGCATTAATTGAGCGAGCAAGCGATTCATTTGCACTTTCGCTCCTCCAAAAACCTATTTCCATTTCAGACAAGTAATCGGCTGGCCATATTGCCAAAGAAATGGTGCTATAATTAATTAATTAATTCGTGGCTAATAGAAGTTCGTCGGTCCGTTTCCATTTAACGGAAGTATGTTTAATGAAGATCGACATTTTACGAATTATGTTTATAGCCTAAGTTTGCGTAAATTGGTGAGCAGGTCTAATCCTGTCTATGTTCGCATCTCAAATTCGATTGTCAGGTTAATTTATTCAATGTTTCTTGTCGAGTCACCAAACGGCGGCTACCGACATGATTATTGCCGCGCAGCTGTTCACTTTCAATGTTACAGCACATTCGGCAATATATGTTTGTGTCCCAATCAGACGTTGGAGTAGATGTCAAATTATCATCAATTGAAGAATTCACCCGTTCAGAATTAGTGGCTCAAATTAACAAAAACATCTTGTGACGCCCTCTAGCGTTAGCTATTCGAGTGGCGATTCGCAAAGAAATTTCTTGCAAGAAAATCCTTGCACTTGCAAGGCAATATTTTTACAAATTTCAAATATATTTTTAATATTTAGGACCTTGGAAGGGTAAATTTCTCCCACAACTTTGAGATAGTACAAACTTTATACACTATTATCCTAGGGAGAGACACTTTAATCTCCTGTCACTTACTGTAAGTCTCTTTACATATTACAAATATATTGGTGCATTAACCCTACATCTGTATTTGAGTGCCTTTCCATTTCTCTAATTCTACTAAATAATGTTGCTTTAAGAAAGCATGCACCAAATGTTCTTGCAAGTAAATCTTTGATTTAGCTTTGTGCTTAAATTGTAATGTAACGGAAGTCAAAGACATGGAAACACACGTTACCGAAAGGGGAACATGTCCCGGAACACCGCCGAAGAGAAAGACGAACCGAGTCTGGCGAACTCTAGTTTTAAATATATTTCTATTTTTTCTGACGATAGTGAACATTAAAGCTTTGTTTCTTTTGAAAAACTGTTCCGGAACATGTTCCCATTTGTTTGAACTCAAAAGACATCCTTAAATCATCGACGTCGCATGCTATTGAACACATTACCTCCGCCATTTTTGTAGCACAGGTAGGGGAACCGCCACACGTTGCCCAATCCGATAGCGTAACCGATGACGCTGAGTATGAAGTCTACCTGGCTTGACCAGTTGCCGCGATCCGGAAGGGGCGCCACGTCCGATGACGAGCTGCTGGCGTCGGCCTTCTTCTGGCCCTGGATGTCCACGTGGGTGGTGGAGTTGGAGGTGGTGGTGGTGGTGCCGCCGGCGCCCACCAGGGGCGACGGGTCGTTCATGGGATACTGGTTCATTTCAATGTTCGATTTGTCTCCTCCGTTCATCGTGCTGTGACGTCAGATACGGATGCACCAAAAATTGTGTTGATGACGCGGGAACGTCGCGTTTCCGAAAAAAAAAGTGTTCCAAAACTGCAACACGTTATTCCAATAGCGTTGATACCGGCGGGTAGGGTTCTCCCAAATATCTCTCTCTCTCCTCAATAGATTATTCTTTTTTTATCTAGTTTGTTTATTTCGAATATCGACGAGGGGGCCGATTCTCTCGTTAATCCAGTTTGTCATATTGGTCCGGCCCGTGCATTACCGTTGCAATTATGATACGCCACCTGGTGTCATCCGATCAAACTATAAAATCAAGAAGAAAAATAATAATTAATTAGACAGAGTGTATACAAAATTATATTTCGGTACGACTCGTCGGTATTGCAACCGGTTGCGTTGCGACAGTCTCGTAATCGATTCCCGGCGCGGACTTTCGTTAAATCCATCCCGGGGTACTGGTGAAAATGTTCCTCTGTCATTGCCAAAGCAATATAATGGATACAGAAAAAAAATAATATTAATAAATAAATATTTGCACTCCCATACCAAAACCAACGAACTGTAAAGGACTAGAAGCGTAATAACCAATCAGTATCAAAAACGCGAAAAAATGATTATGACCTATTTTATCGAGACTATGAAGCAGCTTGACGTCGTTGAGTTTTATACACGTCCTCTTGCCGTGATAGACTTTCTGCTCCTCCCTAGTTATTTTTATTGGCTTTATCGCTCGTGGCCCCTTGACAGCACGTTTGATAAATTGACAGGGAGTCGAAGTAGTGAATTAAATAAAAATCAATTTCGTGCATCGGCTTGGCTAATGGCCGGGCCACGATGCGGGTAATTTAAATGGTCTGAAATGGCCGAATCACTACGATGTGAAGCCAGACCGGCAGATACGCAAGAAATCGCGTCTAACAATGCGCGAAATCGAACTATGCCTGCCTCCAACCTGTATTCTAAATACGGCAGAATTGTACGACGCACCCGACCTCACGCGCGCGTTTCTTAACGCCGACCGCAAAGAGCATGCACTCGTAATTTCCAAACTAAATGGTCATTAAATTGAAATCAAATTTGCCTATGAATCGAGATTATACTTTGAGGGGGGGTGAGGCAATGTAATATTATGTTTTTTAGGGTTCTCCGTGCGCGTTCAATTCCCGTTTTGAAGAGGAAGCGCGAAACTGATAGCAGGAAGTGACTCTCATCCCAAGACCCATAGCGACCGGAAGAAACGGCAATTTAAATTTCAAGCATCGTTAAAAATGTTGCGCGCATTTGCGCCGCCACATATGCTCGCCCGAATAAATTTATTGCCAACAAATACAGTCCTTGAGAGTGGGGTGGGAGATTTTTTAATTTGGAGAATTCGAACCGTGCAGCGGTTAAATGACATGTTGCGGCCGAATCATGGCCGACTTATTTCACACGTCCACGCGCATGCGCATATGCATGATGCATTTCGAGTTCTGAAGTTTTGTTTGCGCATCCTATGTGCTACTAGCAAATTTGAGCGGGAAGCACCTTTTCTGACATGTTGTGACGTGACATCGGGCTATAATTTAGCATGTAAAAAAGTCATGTCTCTCACGTCAGGTCAAGACGTTCAAGTCTATGTGCGCAAACTCTCAATTAGCGAGCTTGCATGTTGGCGATGGATGCTCAACGCCCAATGAACTTGCAACCAATGATTCTATTTATGACAATTATTTAATAATGTGAGCTGTGTATTTATGAAGTATTTTACTCGAACAACGTAAATGCATTTGATTGCTTAGCGCTCAAAAGAAAATGGCCGAAACCATCAAACCGACAACCACACGTGTTGACTATGTCAATTAAACACGGAAGGTATTGTCGGCGTGCTTGCGAAATTTTATTCAATTTGATAAACAATTTACAATTGTTATTGTACATTTTGAAACACCGTCACTTTTCCTGAACACCATACCTTGTATATTATTTTGCATGTGTATTATCTAAAATATGCAGATTCACGTACACAATTTGTAACTGAGATATTCGAATCAGTGATATAATATGTGACATATTAATAAATACGAAATAGGCAATATTAATAATTATTAATAATAGTTAGGTAAAGTGCAATACAATATGTAAAAGATAAACTCGGTGAGCTTATTTTTTCGTTTTCAGTGATTAAAATATTGCTCTGATAAGCTTAACGATGAATATGATGACGATAGTTTATTCAGTTGTGCCGTAGGAGAAATATATTGCGTGTACCACGTATGAATGTATCCTCACTCTTTAAACGTAATTATGCAATTTAAAGACCATAAGCGTATACCAGAAGCATAGCTATACTATTCAGCATGTGCTCGAATATTCGTTCCTCTAACGGATTAGTGCAATTGTGGGCACCACAGCGGTTGGATAATAAGCGGCATCATGATTTAATCGTTTTGTAAGTGTTCACTATGTTGTTATTTATACTTGGCGTCTCCATATTGTCGGAAGCCTTGTGTATACTTTAGTGAAAAGAGAACTTGCGTATCATTGCCACGGAAATGGGACACCACATTTTTCATAATTAGATAAATTCCAGTCACAATTTGAGATGCGCATGAAATTGATATCGGCACGATATTGTGCTTGAATTGATCGACTAAAAATGGCATTTTGTGAACGTCGTGCGCGGTTGCAGATCACAGGTCATGTAGCTTTGGTCTTGTAATATATACCCGGTTTATATAAATTAATCGATTCATTATGAACTTTAACAAATTACGGGTCCTTTACTGCGAATGGGGGTGCATATGCTACTGGGCATAGTGGATATAAGCCATTAACATAGTAAAAGGTCACATGCTCATGCTTGGAGAATTATAATTTGTGTAGAAAAGATTTAGGGAAATTAATTTTTAGATTATAGGGGATGCTGTAAAGCCAATGGTAAACATGCTTCCACGTTACACGGTTCACTTGCTGTTCTTAGATTTGTTTTCTTTTAAAAGTCTATGAATGGTCGGCGTTGAAAAGATTTTCGTCTCTTATATGAACGCATCAAGTGGTCGATAGCGTGTAAGCCTATACACAGCTTTCGTATCAAGGCTAAACGAATCAAATTTTTACAGAACATCTTCATGCATTTTAGCGTATTTCTGTAGAATGACTTGCGACTGCAGAATCAGTTCATCTTTCCGTATCATTTTTAAAGTGCTTCGTACATATCGTGTTTATACGAGTACATGCAAGGGTTGCGCAAAAAGTATTCAAACAAGTACGCCTGCGTGTGAACCAGCTGTATTTATTTACACGGTCTATATAACATATGGTAAAAGATATCATGGAAAATTCTATGCTATTCGCATTTTACCATTGAGATGTAATTTGAGATGTAATATTTCTCAGCAGTTTCACGCAAAATGAGTTGTAGAGACTAAAGACTTAGCCTCACAATAATTCAACGTTCATCTCTCGTCAAATCGAATGTTTATAAGCACAAAAGACGAGATGCACGAAGGTAAATCTCCGAACCGGTTGACGCATAGTTGACGCTATCGTCTCAGATGGCGGAAGCTACCGGCTAGCTTTCGAGCAGCTAGCTAGTTTGTTTTCCAAGAAGTGTAACTATAATGTTATTTCCTTCTAATTAACGTGTTTTTTATTATTATTTTGCATATATTTATTATTGCTATCTTGTTAATCAAAAACGTTCTTATACGGAGATTTAGTTTGTGTTCATCTCGTCATTTTGTGTATACGTGCTCATTAGCATTCGAGTTTCACGTACTTTAAAAATGAATGGCACCACTAGCCAAAAGCAATGCCAACTTTCACCATAATTCGAGCAAATTACAATGGCAATTATATATTATTGTTGATAATACACAGAATATTACATCATGTTAATTTACTCTGAAGTCTGAACACATAATTATTATTTTAACGTACTTTAAAAATTCCTGAATTTTGAACTAAAAAATTATGAGTTGAAATTTTGTCCCTCAAGGGCACCGAAAGGTGAAATCAGAAAAGTGCCCGTTCTGTGATCGGATTTCGGTTTTGTTTTTAAACTTTTCGAGTTTGTGAATTTATATTTCCAGAACAATTCCAATGGAACCGTCGATCTGATTTCGATCTCAGCTTCTATTTTGAGCCAGTCTGTAAAAATGTAACCCTACTCTGCGTTGAAACAATGGGATAATAATCTGCGCACTCTTTCCAAAATAATTAACAATTTTGTCAAAAGATTCAAACCAATAGCACTAATATTAATAAGCATTTACACTTGCGTGGGAATAAAACTTCACCCCTTTACCTTCATCCCGTTTTGCAGCGCTTGAGGCGTTCCAACTTTTCAAGTTCCTGTTCTGTCACCAACTGGATCAATCAAATTTTTTGTCACTGCACACGGGGGTACACACAAAACGAACGAAAAAAAAAATGAAAACAAAATACGGCGTCCGTAAGATGAAATTAATTTAGTCCGTGTAGATGGCGAGAGACCACACAATTCCTGTTCCGTACGTCTATAAAGCGCGGACAGGGCTAGTTCGCATCAACAACAGGTTGTTCCTCCACACGTCCGGACTCCAACTTGGGTCGCGCCGTCTAAAGAGGATGAGTGACGCGCGCGTCACAGATGTAAAAAAAAAAAAAAAAGAAACTCGTGGGTATGTGTGTATTGGGTTTGGGCGTTCGGGACGTGCTAAGTGGAGTAGCCAAACTAGACGAGCACGCAGTAGAGCACGCCCCTCCTCTATTAATCCCGTGTCCCGAGTGCGCGCGCCGCTCGAGTCGACGTCGCCGAGGTTCGAAACCGAAATTCGTCCAACCCTGCTCCGTCCAATGTTGCAACGCGCCATCTGTCAGACATGCCGAAAATCCCGGCGAACCGCTGCGCGACGCGACAACACGAGTGTCACGTGAGGGTTGGGGGGACTCTGTGGGGGCTGGTGACCACTTATAAAGCAAATCCTTCGTTTTCCGGTTTTTATTTAAATCGGATAAACCCTTTCATGATTTTAAAATTTCTCTTCAGGTGGAGTCCCGTTACGGATCACCAGCTATTTTAAATGTATCAATAAATTCTTGTCAAATGTTGGAGAAAAAGATCGCACGTTGCCGTGTTCGAATGAAAAACATACCAAGTATGTAAAAGTCAATATACTGTGAATGTGAGGGTAACAGACTTTTTTTTTTAGGAAAAGTAACTTTCAAAGGACTGTTAAAGACTGACAAAGCATTGTAATGATGCCTTTTGGCCATAACTTGAATTTTTTGAATTATCAAGATGCGATTTGTTGAAAAAAAATATAAAAGTGAGAAGTATATGTTCCAATTGAATATTTCTAGAAGGAAAATCTGGTTATACGAGCCTAATGCCGGTTTCATGAGCGCTACAAAGCGTGATTTGTACCATCCGTCTAGCTCAGTGGGTATGGCAACAGACTGCTGAGCGGATGGTCCCGGGTTCGAATTCCGGTGCAGGCTCTGGTTTATTCGATCCTAAGGTAGTGGTGAAAATGTGCAGAAAAGTTTACAGAATTTCTTGCAGTGATATTCACTACAGTGAGGAGAATTTCCCAATTAATTATTAACAATAGATAAAAATCTGTGTGCAAGAAATGCTTTTTCAGCTGTCATAGTGGCAATGCTGAACTTTCCCCATGCTTTTTACTGGGTGAACTTTACAGCTCAAAGGCTATCTGCAGCGAAATATTGACCACATCGATATTTTCATTTAATTTTGTGCACTTCCTGAGCAGTGGTGAACGGAAATGAGGATTCCTGTGCATTGGCGGAAATGAGGAAAAACTATTAAATGTCAACAAAACTAAGTCAAAACTATTTAAAAACACTGCAATCGACACGTGACCATTTCCTTATAGCTCAACTCACGTAAAGTTGAAGAAGGAGGCAACATTGTTTAGTTTAGACCAGGGCGCCACTCTCTGCGCCCACAACCCTGGACGTGTCCATGTAGCCCGTGCTACAGAGTCACTTGCAGTGTTTGTCAATTACCGGACGCTGATGCCTCCCATCGCTTAACTAAGTATTTCCTAATATTTCGGCAGTCCTCATGCAGTTAGAGAGGGAGGGGGGACCAACGGGGAGAATATAGCGCTACACATGGTGGAATTGGGTGGTGGCGGTGGTGGAGATGGTGGTAGTGTGGTGGTATCGAGTCTGTGCCTAACAGCAAGGGAAAAAAAATGGCTGACCGATATAGTGGGTGCTGGGGTGGCTCAGAACGGATCGAGCAGAGAGTCGGAGGAGAATTAAAATGTGTGTAATTTATAGTACTACAGGACTATCAAGAGGCATTTTCGGGAAGGAAGTGGGTTTCCTAGTGGGCGGGAAACCACCGACTCACCGTGCACAGTGCTTGTGTGCACTGTAGGGTTTTGGTGCTCGGGTTGCAAAAATCAGAATGATTGCTCGAAATTCGCTCATTTCAGATTTCACGTATTTCCGTAGTATGCAGGGTTGGGAGGAACAGAACGGAAAAGTTCCATTCCTAGGAACTAGTTCCTTTTTTGAACAACTTAATAGGAACGCCTAGGTTACTTTTCCTAGGAAGGAATGTTATGAATGGTTAAGTTACAGAGGAGCAATTTTATAGCGTCAAACAGAAATTGTCAAACAAAATTATCTGTGTCCTCAAATCGGCATATGGACATATGCCGAATTGGATCAGTTCCAACAAATCATCTTTTTTTTTTAAATATTTTTTAATTGAAGAAACAGAGAAGTCCCAGGTTCCTTTTTTAAAAATAACTAGAAACTGTTAGGTTCATTTTCATTTGTGTAGGAAAGAAAACGAGTACTTTTTCTTGGGAGGAACGGAAAGTGGAGCGGGTCAAAAAGGAAAAAACCCAACACTGAAAGTATGCCGTCGTCTTAGCTGTCCGCCAAAAATAAAATTTACTTAAGACATCTTAATATGGTTTAATAATTACTTTTCTTTTGCTGTAGAGAGCTCCATCTGGCGATATTTGCTGGACGATAAGGTGTTCAAGTCAGTCTTTGTCAAAGGACTGAAATAATGACAGCATTTGTCAAACTCTCCCAATTTTAAATGTGTGAGAAATATGAGGCTCTACCGTAAGGAAACTTCAAATGTCGGCTATATTTGGAGATTGCCAGTGGCTATGAAGGTTATCATTAAGAAGTTTCTATTACATGATTATGGACTCGATGACTATTTGAGGTGATCTACTAGCGCATATACAGTAATATTTAAGACGTGTTAGATATCTTCATTTGAAACCTGTACAACTTGTAATTATTTGAGGCATTCATTCCTTTAGTTGTTTTTTTAGTCAAGAACGTTGCGAAACTAGAAACGTAGGCAATCAGATACACTTTCCTGAGGTGCTTTTTTTAAAATTAAAACCGTTTGCTAAGAAGGCTTCCCCACGTATTTGTCTCAAAGCTCCCCCAGGGGGCGGCTTGAAAATTAAGAATTTTAACTTAATTTTATCTTTAACGTGTACCTGACAGCGTTACTTCCATTCAGAAGGAAGAAACGAAATTCTTCTCACTGGAAATGTTCGGGAGGTCTCAGCCGGGAGTTGAACCCCCGATCACGAGCACACAAGACTAGCCATTATGCTACCAAAACCAGGTGCTGAGTTTACTGTTGCTGTACTTGGATAGAATCGAATGATTATAGGTTAATAAAATATTTAACGTTTGGGATCTTTCTAAAAGAAAAATTAAAACCATAGCTGGAGAAGAGAAAAAAATACATGCGAAAGTATTGCTACAGCATCTTTTCTTTGAAATCGCCTTTTAATCTTGGTTGAAGTAGTCGCGTTTAAAATTATATTGGAAAAAAACTTCCAACAAATATGACAGACGATCGACGAATGCGGTTAAAGGTCAACTTCACTGTCCCGTAGGTTCAAAATTCGTCTCTTGTGCCGGCAAAATAAATAGAGCAGCAACTCATGGCTGCCAGCATGTGGCCGCCATTTTCTCAGGCTCCACAGCCGGCCTATGCATACGTGTATAGATACGGCCGGGGAGGGCTCGCCATATATTTTATTTTCAAGACCCCGCGTTTGCCCTCGCGCAGATGATTTCCTTTCTCAGCTAGATTCTCGTCCCAGAAGCGGATAGATAATTTTCGAATCGTCATTTTGATAATTTATGGGTTCCTGTGACTGAAAGCTATCCGAGAGCGCTCCAATGCGCGCGCGAGCTGCGGGGAGGAAGAGGACAAGAGCGAGCGCGCGCGCGCAACCGATCGACATTCGACGTGTGTAAATGCGTGCTGCATGCCACCGAAGCTTCCTACATGGGCGTTGCAGCGACCTCTGATGGCCGATTCGGACATGTAATGGACACGCCATCGTCGCGTCATTGATGGTGGAATTGGGGCAACAAAATGCGTGATATATTATTAACATTTATATGGAGCTGATACTGTCGTATGGGGAGGAGCGGGGCGGTGTACTCGTGGTATGCTGTAGCTGTACTTGGCGTAACCATGCAGCTCTCGTCGAGCCAGATTGCATGCACTAAGGCGGTTTACTGCCCGTTTCCAAAATGGACAGTTTTAATTATACAAGGTCCTCCCAAGATTCGCTTTTAATTTGTCGGTTTCCTAATTTATTTTAATAGTGATAAAAACGGTGTATAAAGTAAACAGTAGGAATTGCATATTTGTTCGCTGAATTGCTTTTATGGATTCATAATTTGAATTTTAATTTGTGCGGCCCCCGTGGTACAGTGGCTATAATCATAGACTACTAAGCGGGTGGTCCCGGGTTCGATTCCCGGCAGA
>JAUJYS010002958.1:0-13831 GCA_033995665.1 Melogona broelemanni | reverse complement strand
ATCCCTTCCCTTCCCTGCCCCTCGCACATCTCCATAGAGACATGAGGGTGCAGTAATCCTGTAGTGCACTAGGCACTGCGGTGATTTAACAAAAAAAAATAAAAAAATTCCGACCGAGACCGCCCTAATTTTTTGGGCGAGCTGGCTTTCTTCGGAATGGAAGTAAGACCGTAGAACACATACCTGTTTGTTCGTTAACGTTAAGGATATCTAATCTCTCACTATCTACACTGTGTAGGTATGAATCTTAGGTCAGTCCAACGGAAACAAAAGTCTTGCTGAAACGTTGGTAGTCCCCATAGTAATTTCAAAAAAATGCTATAAAAACCAAGCTTAATCCACATGATCAATTTTTCTTCGGTCAACTATGTGTGTTGTTCCTATGATTAAATTCGGACAGCACTTTTGAAAAATTATTTTAAAAATGGCGCATTCTTATTTAGAATGGAGGAGCTTGAGCTTGAGGTTAACAAAAGGACTCCTTAAGACCACCTTAAGATGCTCCTAAGATATCTTAAAACCTCCAAAAGTTGACCTCCGGTTTTCCTAGAATCTAGAAAAATGGTTGTCACTGATGTGACAAAACTTTAGGAAATTTGGAATTTGTTTTTTAACTGTGAAGCGAAGCCGACGCAAGCCAAGGCATTTCCATTTTCCTCTAAAATGAAATTTGAAAACAAATCACATTTTCCAGAATTGCTCGCAAGGTGGTGATTGAGCAAAGCACATTCGAAACGTTCGTCTAAACGGACGATGATTCTCAGGAACGTGTTCACTTTGTCGAATCGTTCCGTGGGATCGACGTCGCGCCCCCGTCTCTCGTCAACAGTCACCGCGCGTCGGCCCACCAACATGGCCACGCCAGAAACAGTCTTGACCGAAAAAGCTCGAATGTCGGCAAAAGCCACAGGCAGCGAATAGATGAAACGGCTCAACTGACCTGTCCAAAAACCGCAACAAAGCGACTCTTGTAGTTGTAGCTCGATTCAG
Organism: Melogona broelemanni; assembly: GCA_033995665.1. Taxonomy (NCBI): domain Eukaryota; kingdom Metazoa; phylum Arthropoda; class Diplopoda; order Chordeumatida; family Chordeumatidae; genus Melogona; species Melogona broelemanni. The sequence goes on along the minus strand of JAUJYS010002958.1, from coordinate 12,841 downwards.
TAGTGGTTCCCGATATTTCCCGGAGCCCGTTAAAGAGTTACCCCCATCCACTTCACTCCACACGCATGCTCGTTCGAATCCAATCCAGGCTCGGATTTCAGTCGAGTTGTCAAGACTTATTATACATTACCTGATAAATTGTCATCTACAAACCTAGATGGTCAGTCACATTTTTGAAAATACCGTCGTCAGAAGTTCGATTCCCACGTGTATTCTCATTCATTCGAATCCGGTGGTCAATATTGAGAAACGCTTTAATACAATTTCCATAGTGATCTATTATTTATTTTGCACGGTGCATTTTTTTTACTCAAGGAACTGGTTATTATTTTGCATGCTATGATTTTAATTTCAATTTTAATTTTAATTTTAAAATGGATGTAATTCCCATTCGAATATGAACAATTTTTCATGAAAGTTAAATGTTTTTCAATACAATAAATACTGGTGCGATAACGGTAGTTAGATACTTTTAATTCCTCACGCGCACTAGACGGTTAAAAGTGTCTGATTAGCAATCCGACTTTGCATTACTAATTTTTATTTTATTTTAATTAATTAAACATATTAAATTTAATCACTATACCTTTATACTTTTTAATTATTAAATTTAATTATACGTGTGTCACGGTGTGCTTTCTTCACATCACATTTCCACCCGATTTTAATTTTAACTGAAATGCCTAGTAACAATTGATTCGTAAGATACGCGTACTCATCATTTGATGTTCGCCCTTGATAAAACAAGTTACGCAGCGATATCTTATATTGTAGCTCGAATTATCAAAAAATGAGTTATGTCAGTTAAACCTTATTGAAAGATCGATGCATGGTGGTGGGCTCATTTAACCTACCCGCTCTCACAAACGCCTACATGGCAAGCACTCCGGCTTTCAATTTGCTTATGGAAATTAGCATTATAACATCGCAATTAATGCAGGGACAAGGCGGGGGATTTTCTGCGGGATACTAAAACTACTACTCGGTATACTCCATGCTCCGCGTGTCTGGACATTGATCTGTACTTACGTTGTCATGTTTGTTGTGCCCGGCAGGTCGTACCGTCGTACACGTGTCGGCTATTTTGCTGGAGGCACGATAGCCATAGCTGCAATAGGCTTTGAAGACGCGATCAGTCATAATCCGTGATTTTTAAAATGATGTCGGCGAGTGCTATAGACATTTTATTGAACATTTGTTACGGTAGTTTATCTGGACACACATCAACTATGTACGAGTACATAAGCGTTAAATTATTTAAAAAAAAATTAAATTATGCAGAAGCGTGCACCTGAATTTTTTGTTTACTATCAAGTAATATTTTTTTGCTTCATGCTTTTAGCATTGAATTATTTCATGTGGTTTTGTTGTGTGGTAAGGGGAGAGGCAAACTCGCATGCCGCTCCTCGAATGGAACGGGCGTGCCGGTAGCTTCAATTCCTGGAATGCTGTTATAGTTTCGTTGACTACAAAAGTTGATGATTTTCGGCGAACATAATAGGCCACAATGCAATCAGAGTGCATTTGAATGGGTTCATCAAGTTCTTCAATGATCAATGAACGTTCGTGGTCACTGAAGTGAATATCAGTTTATATCACAGCAGGAGTTTCTGCACTCCTCCTATTTCCACAAATTTGTTATAATTAGATTGTTTTATTCATCCTAATTATTTTTCACTGTCTAAGGGTCACATTTTTACCAGTACCCCGAGATCGTATAAACGAGAGCCCGAGTCGGGAATCGAACCTGAGACACCACATGCGGGATGCTCTACCGCCTGGACTACAACGGCCTATCATAATCAATGCGCCAAAAAAATATCAATATTCCTTCTACATTTGTTCCGCATCTTTTTTTTGAACGACTTGACAATGTGACAAAACACTTTTGTTTACCTCATTATAGCAATGGTTTTTTTTTTCGTCTGTTTTTTTTTTGTTTTTTTTTCGTCTGAGAAATAATTATTGTCCGCCTCGCTTCGATCATGTGACACTAGCAAGCTTTGTAGCCGCTTGCTTGGGTCTGAAGTGCTTCTCGATTGAAGTGTGGGTATTTCAGTACCGAACCTCCCCTAATGTCACTCCGCACGGTCTATCCGCCAAACGTGTGTGTATACAGCCAATACATAGGCTGCTGTTGCCACAATGGCGCGCTTTATTTAGTTGTCGTTGGAAAAAGATACAACAGAAACTGTCATTGTGTTTCCCTATTCTCTATTTCGGCATGAGCCGATGCTTGAGCGCGCTTGTTATGTGTGTTGGCGTTTCAGTTCAATTTATGGCTCGTTGAAAATCGAATGGCTCACTCTCTTTCTCTCTCTCTCTCTCTCTCTCTCTCTCTCACCATTGTTCTCTGGTTGCCGACATTTTGATCCTGTAAAACCCTTTCGCGTATATTGTGTAGGCGCGCGCATGATCTTTTGCCATTATTTTCTATGACAGCTGCAGCTCTCCGCTTCCGACATCAAAGGCGTTGTCTCGTCACAAAACAATTTGCGTAAAAGCTAAACAACCCATATAGTAGAAAAAACAACGATTAATAGATAGCCATAACATTTGTCGGCTTGCGTCCTAATTACGAAATGACAGACCGTCTCTGTAACATGTTGGAAAAGTTTTTTTCAAAAATAAGAAACTGAAATTTTTTTTCTGTGAATCCATTTGCCAAAGTTCGAGATAGATACATAAAATATTCCCCCCTCGCACATCTCCTAATAGACATGAGGGTGCAGTAATCGTGTAGTGCACTAGGCGCTACGGTGATTTAAAAAAAATATATATGTAAATTAATTCAAGCTTGAGACCTAACATGCATCTTAAGACTTGCAAAATGTGCATCCACGGCTTACAGCAATCCAGGCGTATTGCTTTCGGTGATTGCCACCGTTAAGGGGCTGCTTTCTGCAATTACCATAGGAAATGTTTCGATATCGGCCTCGCCGATTGAAGATCGTCACGCGCCGCCACTGCTGACAGCGAATAGAAGACAAGTCAATAATTGTAGCAATTATTGTTTAGAAGAAAAAAAAAACTCGTTCAGAATAATGAGACAGTTACCGCCCTTCGTGATATCAATAAATTTAGGAATGGCCTAACTGTTTCTTTCACAAACAACATTCTTTCGAAATTAGGAAAGGTTTAAAATAATAAGGATGGGATTGGCGGCTGTTTACGTCGTAAAAATTATCCAATAACTTAAGCTGATGCCTACCTCACCCCAATTATCCGAATACCTCTCGTATTGCCGTGCGCTGTCATCCATCATTTATACAATAGTGCCTTTGCCGCGAATCGAAAAAGAAGCGCCCTTAGTTATTTATACACGTATCGTTGGTATCGCCGTCATCATGGTTTGGCCCTGTCTAATAAAAACCCATTTATTGCTCTTTTCCGCCATTTGGTCGTGCCCCGAGTGAGAAAACTTCAAGCTGCTCTTGACTCTGACGACGTAGACGGCGCTGCAATGTTTCTTCCGCCTGCATAGTCCCTCTCTCTCTCTCTCTCTCTCTCTGCTCTATCTTTTCCGTGGTCGGTCTCTCTCCCCTCCCCCTAATTTCAATGGACTGTTGACTAAAAATAGGTTGGACTCCATTAAATGCGGACTAATCGTTAAAACATGGCCGTCGCTAGTTTCCACGTTGGGGCAATTGCCTGTTTGTACGAGCGCGTTATGTCGAACCCGTTCGTGTTTCGAATAGATTAGCGCCAGCATGGACCCTGGTGGTGGATGTCGGTAGTACAGGTTGTAACCGCAGCTTGTCGTCTCCGGACCCCGACCCTCGATCCCCTAACACCTGCGGTTGGTTTTGGCAGAATACAGAGGCGATTTTGGCAGAATACAGAGGCGGTTTAGTGGTTTGCCATTGCCTTCCCCCGCACAGTACCACAAGCCAATCCGCCAATCGGTTGCGCTGGGAATCGAACCCAGATCCGCTGGTAATCGGTAGTACAGTTATACAAAATAAACGATTGTAGAATTTCCGTAATTTGCAGAACTGCGCAAATTTGTCTAGAGTTTGATTCAGTTTCGGCCAATTTTGCATTCGTTTACTAAATTTTTCATATATTGGACAATCACAATGTAATTTATTTTAAATATATTGACAAAGTCTATTTTCTTTTAAACGAAGTGTTATTGTTTTTTTGTTTTTTTTTTACTTGCAAAATGAAAAACTGAAGAAAATATTCACTCAACCTGATATCCCACTATCAGACTTTTATTTAACTGATTTAATTTTATCGTAATTTTATTTCATATTTATATTAATAGAGTCTAGCCAAATTAATCGGCGTGCTATCCTCGTTGCGCCATGACATTGACTGGTCCTGATATATATAATGTTAAGGGACTGTTTGATTATGTTTGATGTAATTGATGTTATGTGTAAAAGCTCGTGGCCAATTATATTTATTATTTATCTATTTTATGAGCGGCGAATTAAATAATATATTTTGGCATTTTCGCTTCTACCCGTTTTTGCCCTTAAATGTTTGCTCAAATTCATCTGCATATTTTAATATTGTCGTGATGTATCTTGATATATTTACTTAGTGTATGACTTAATAATAATTAGGAAATTATATAATTTATTAAATTTCTGATGTTTTTATCATGAAATTCTCAATTTCTAATTACTGAAAATGAAACATTTTTTCAAGAAATATTTAAAACACGTTTTCGTGACATTTTGCGTTAAAATATTTTTGTATCGACAGTCTTTGCGTTTTCATCTAGAAATCTGGATTCGTATTTAATCCCAAAAAAGTATTTTGCGTTAATAAAATCTGAAAAAAAAAACCATGCTCATTCTGTAGCAGTCGTTGCTGGAATAGTTTTCCACCAAAATCCATATTTGGTTTGGGCGATGCGTGCGTGAGGTGGTACCGATTATTACAGCAAACTCACCTTTCTTCTGTTGTTTGTCGGCCGCATGCCATGACACGGCTTGTTAACGACGAACGACGCCCAGTTTTTGGCTAGTTTGTCGCATATTTTGAAAAGGCAGACGCAATTATTGCGCCAGCTCGCTTCGAGCCTTCGTTATCTGCTTTAATTTATCACACATTTGAAATGATCGGGCCGAAATCCTCTTTCCCTCGCTCTCTCTCTCTCTCCCCGCCTCTCCAATCCGTCGACGGCCAAAGTCAAGTCCACGGGCTATTTTCCATTTAATGTGGGCTGAGCACGCGCCAAGGATGATAGCACGCAACCAACAGATGCATATAGTCGACATATATACGTTACATGAGCGTACGTACATACGCACGTACATATATCCCCCTCTCCTTCGACTGAGCTGGCGCTTATCCGAACACACGAGGGCGCCACCGGCCATTCCTTAGCACGTTCCCTTTGGCTCTGATTTGAGCACAGAAAAACATCAAAAAGCGCAGTAAAATGCCGATAGACAGTAATATCATTTCCCCATAAAGCTCGAAGAATAATTATCGAAGAATAAACGAATAATTATCGAAGATTTCTATAATCGAATTTGATATTTGAACATATAAAAAAAATACTTTTTTTAGTATGTCAGATTTGCATAAGATGATTGTCAGTGCTATTGTATCTAAGCTTTTAAATGATAATTACACGTGCAATTGTGTGAGTCACGATATATATAAACAGTTTATAAATAGAGTATAACCACTCAGGATCAGGAACAGGATCAGGTTTAATATGTTTTCGAATAAAAAAATAACCAACTTATACAAATTGTATTCGGATGATCGAGTAGAAGAAACCCCAAGGAACAGTGTTTCGGACGGACAAATTAAAAAAAATAAAGAATTAAATGAACCAACTCAGCTAGCTGCTGCAGCAACTGTCTTTAGTGTTAAAACCAGAAAGAAATACATAAAGACAAAACCGATTGCAGGCATGTTCCTCAACAATCGAAAAATATCAATATATATATTTGTCCAATTATACAATTAATACACAACCGATCATTTAGTTGAATAACATTAAAGTGTGCATAAACCATACACATTCTAGTATACGGTCGGCTAAAGTGCCTAAAGCGTGAGTATACAGTACTTCGCCCTGTAAATTAAATCAAATTCTTTGATTAAAAAACAGCATGCATTCTGAATTGGCCAATTATTCTGTCTACGTGGTCGAAATATAATTTTTTTTTTAAATTTGCGTCTGTATTTCAATCTGTTCGTGCAATAACATCGAGCAACCTTTTTTTTCAATGAAAACGTCTACCTCCAACAACAATGGAATTGGTAGAGCGAGGTGGTGTGGATGTGATACAACCCCAATCCCAATATCATTAAAGTTTCCATTCAAAAATTGTCAGTTATTTATCTGGCCGACATTGCTTCACACTAATCGTGGCGGTGCACGCAGTCTGGCAATTTACCCAGCCAGTAAAACTAATAAATTCTACCCTATATAAAGTTATAGTCCATTATACTGTAGGTTGTGTTCGTACGTACGGCATAAATATATATATATATGGCGAGAAGGTGTATATAGATTATAATGGAGTTTACATCCTCCTGAGACATCCAGCGTAAACGGAGGACACGTTTTGTTTATTATGTGACTTGATGTGACACATTTTCAGGCTAAAGTTGGATATCCCTGACAATAAGACAACGTGTTTTGAAAGGTTGTGCCTCGAATTTTGAGCCGAAAGTTTCTATTTCCTAGCATCCGGAAATGGCGTGGTCGAATTTCCACCGTTTTTCAAACGCGCGGGAAAATTTGAACATTTTTTCAAAGCGACGTCATTAACTGATTCAACCGTCTACTTTTCTGGTCCATGTGCATTTTGGTGACGGGGTACGAGGAGGATAAACTCGTACACGTAGCTCGGTTTCTTTTAGGGAGGCAGGCTGTAGCGCTAACTGGGTTGGCCCTCGAAACGATTTACGACTGCATTCATTCTATTCGCATTATTCAATGGCAGGCAGTCACTGGTGGTTCTGCTGCAGGGAAGGCGAATGTGTGTAGGTGAGGGGGAGGGGGGCATGGCTGCCTTCCAGACTTTTTGGAGCAAAATTCTCATTAATCCGTTACCCATATATTACCTGTCTGAGACTTAAAAGTCACGGCTGTTTATTGAGTCAAAAACCGTGGTCTCTCAACTAACAGTTACAACAACTGCGCTGTTATACTACGCAGAACGGCAGTGAGACCTAGCTCCTGAGATTTTAGGCGTTCTCCTCATGTGATGAGATTGCTCATTTATGAACTTCTTTCTTGATAAAGTCGGAAGCCAGCGCTGAATGTCGAGCTGAAATGAAGATGATTGATGTTCGATAAGATTGATCTTGTTTGTTTGTTGAGAGCGTGGTTTCGCGTTTTAATTTTAAGAGGGTCTTAGTAGGATGCACGAAGCGGGATAAATTGTTGACGGAAATAGATCGTGTCCCGTGCTGGCTGGCACAGTGCGAACTTTACGTGGGACTAACCTTTAAACTAGATTTGCATGGGTAAATGCTGAAATGTCGTGCTAGACCAGTGGCTTGAACACACTTTCATTTACGGTATTTTTAATATTGGGTATGCTTGAAGCAGTGCAATATATGCTTATGTATGTTCCACTTATCGAACGAAATTAACGTTTCAGATGGAAAAAAAAATATCCACCACCAAAAATTTGGTATTAGAAATATATAGAAACATAATATTTATTCTAGTTAAAAATGTTACCACAAAAAGTTTAGCTTCGTGTTTTTCAAATCGATTAAAATTACATTAGCATATTTTTGGTAAAATTGTTTTGTGTAATTACAGCGTAATGTTGGTTGATATGCTTTTTTAAATCTTCGTTCCAAACTGCAAAACACGTATTTTGCATTGGTGCAAATCATTTTCTTATTTGACTCACGCAAGTATTATAACAAAAAAAAAAACATTTACTGTAGCTACCAAGATGAAAGTGCGACCACCACTGAGTCTGAAATTTTATAACATCGTTGAGTTTGAGTACCGTGGGTATAGAGTTATGTTTGTAGACGTCTTCCGTACATGCTTGAACACATGCTTGCACTGTGAAGTTCAGCGGGATAAAATATGTGGTTATAAGCGGTGGTATATTCGTAGTTTTGAAGTGCAATATTATTCATCCTGACGAAAGATTTATTCTTTCCCAAAAGCTTGCTTCTGCGGAATTAGACAAAGATTAATTGGACATATCGTTTAGGGCCACCAATATTAATCTCACTTCACTTAGTACGTGTTGTAGGCCAAGGACGTATATCCTACAGTTAGGAAGGTTATACGTTAAATCAGCAACGTTATTTTCTTCATTTATCCAAATAAATTTCTTCTACTTCAAATACACAAATAATTGTAAATGTTGTCAATTAGTTTTTATCTATTATTTTCTGCGAATAGAATTTTTAAAACATCAAAGTGTTTATCGTCATGTTTATATTACTATTCGAATATTCAGCCCTTTCGTTTATCGGATGAATTTCAAAATGAACTCCCCTTTTGCCTAGCCTCATCAATTAAAAACCAGCTATGGACAAATATTTGAATGTCATCGATTAACATTTTTTTTATTCCGGATCACGGTTATTGTACCCCTCGTGTCTGAGGGGCACATTCCAGTACCCCAGGATCGAATAAACGAAAGCCTGCGGGTATTTGTGACCATATCCACTGAACTGGGGGAACAACATGCTCTGTATTTGAATTTGTTAGATTGTTCCACTGTCGACACACTCAGAGTAAATAGGAATTGAAATCGGGGTTAAAATGACAGTGTACTTCATTACCATTCTAGTGGCGTAGTGGTTTCATACTGTGTCAAAAGCCTTGCTAAAATCCAAGAAAACTTGATTTTGCTGTCTGTATACGGTAAGGACTTTTGAAGGTGTTCCGGACGTTTGAAAATATTCTATGCTCTATTATCGTTACAACAGGTGCACCGAATTTGAAATTGACTTGCAGTTCTTGGAATCTCATTCTGGCCCTGACTTTCTTGGGAACAGACATTGGCCAATTTACGTACCATGTTGGTGAAACATCTACGAATGGAATTTAAATTAAATTTATACCGACGACTGTTACTGTTGCCGTTTTATTTCAATAGCCTAGATACAAAAAAAATTGGAACGTGCCAATAATATTGCCAGTGCCTGAGGCGACCTTGTGATCTTCCGCAGAATGTTGCTGGATTACGTGTAGTCTGGATTGAGACATTGGCGCTTTCGTGCGCATGTGCGAGCCAAAATCTAGATTCCCGTCGTGCTCAAACTCAACTATTCCGTTATGCATGATTAAGACTAACAAAATGTAAACCTTGAGCAAAGAAAGATATGGTTAACTCATACCGCTCTCTCGGGATCCTGTTAGGTTTCTTGGCAAGCGCCGCAAACACTACGACACCCTATTCCTGAAGCGACGTGGGTTACGCTGCCGTCGCCTTGATGGTGTTACAAATAGGTTTTCTGGCGCTTTGTGGAAACATGGCTTTGTCATTTATTGAAATCTTCTCTAGTGAGATCCTCTTTTCGCGTGGTATCATGGCCGGCTGGTTATCACAGAAAATAATCCAATATCAATTTCCGTTTGCCGAAATCGCTGCCGCTAGATTCAATTGAAACCTTTTGACTAGAAAAAAAAACCTATCTTCACTCTTTCTTCAACAGGCTTTCTTGGGCCAAGTTTATTTTTTCCTTCCACGGTTTCCGAGGCGATATCGGTACTGGTGCCGGTGCTCATAAATGAGTCTGCCCAAGCCCAATAGATTATATACGTCTGCCAATTCATTAAATCGGGAGTTCGGCCGCGTGTCGAGCTCTGCAGCTCTCGATGGAGCTATTATTTCTGGCCCGAACGTCGTCGCCAAGTTATTTTTTTTCCACTCCCTCCCCCCTTTTTTTCCTGGAGTCGTTTTGTTTGTTGCTGCGTGTGTACATGTACTGACGAGTATCTGCGATACGCATATACCCTGTACACAGTGAATCTGTATGCAAGCGTCTGGGGGGGAAGGGGTACATTTTTTTGTCTGGCTGACTTCTGGGAAAAAACGAAAACACGTTGTACTAGTCCGAGGCAGAGGAACAAAAATAATGATCATCGTTGACAGCTGCAAATAAAAGCGCGCGCGCGTCACATAGACGAGTGCGCGAGTGTGCCAAGCGCGTCCCTTTTATTCAAAGAGATTCGTGCAATAACTAGAACACAGAAACACCAATTGTGAGAAACACCAATTGTCTACAGTCCTTGACTACACCCTAAAATATATTTAAATTATTTTATATATACACGTGTATATCGCTGATCGTTATCTCTGAAGTGAATATCATGACATAATTTTCTGTGCCCCTTGAATCACCAGTATGTCGGAAATGAATAATGAAAGCCCGAGCCGTGGAATCGAACACGGGATCACCGCACACATGGCGGATGCTCATGGTGGATGCTTCATGGTTGTTTCTCATTTTTTTGTATTATTAATCGTTTCCGATCCAACAGGCATTCCTCCCAGCATCATACATTTGTCCTCTTCATCGTTTCTAATTTCTGGACATGCGATTGTATGGTAAAATCTATTTTTTTAATTTTTATTGGCGGTTGGTCATACTCTTTCCATTGCCAGCTGGCGGTCATCGAATGTTGAGCGAGCGGCTCTCCTCTTCTAATCTCGTGTCTCTATGTCTCGGGCTCCGGCCAGACTTCCGCGAGAGAAAGACACACCCGAGCGCCTGACTGAAAGTGACAGCAGCCGTTGAGCCTCATCAGTCGGACTGTGAGTCGCAGAGGCTGAAAAAACAACAGCCACCCGGTCTTCGTCTCGCTCGTTGTCGCACGCGATCCCCTAACGCTGGGTGACACAACACCAGTTTACGACCCAACAAACAACCCTTTATTGGACTGTTAATTCCAGTAAATGTCCGCTGCAGAGATGATTTAGCCTTTCTTATTTGACGCCTCAGAGCACTTTTTACATTGATATTTAAGTGGTGGGCGCTACTGCTTGTCTCTCGCGTTTGTTTATTATCGTTGTTTAAAAAGAAAAAGAATACGCATCAACCGACGAGAAGGAGCATAAGACTAGTTGAACCGTCGCACATTTAGCATGAATCCAGGCGAGAAATAAAAAGAAAAAATGGAGAGACGCCCAATTCATTCATTCACTATTTTTGCATTTCATTTTCGAAACACCTTAACAGTTGCAGATGGTTTTAATGGCCGAATTCACAAAAGACTTACTTTTAAGAATGAATAATAATTGAAGCACTTGACAGCAAATTTTCCCAACAGTGGCTTGATCTGTGCCTAAAGGTAGTTGGGATGAAGTTCTATGAAATTGTCTTTACGTAATGGAATATTTTCAAAGCATTCGAACAAATGCTTTCGCGTTACTCATTCATGTTTTGCCGTACTGTTATTTCAAGTCCAAAAGCTTATTTGTATTTACATTCAGTTATTTGTTGCACTGGTTTCGCTGAAATCATTCAAAACTTAGATTATTCTAATAAATTTAGGCTGTAACCACGATTTTCATTTAGTCACTTCGTTAAAACGAGATAAAATTGACACCGCTCAGCAATGTGAACACCGAGAACCAATCGCAATTGTTTATCTTTCTCGTTGGCGTCATTATTTTAAACGAAAGCAGCGTTCTTTTCTAGCTCGTTCCCTAATGGAATTTTCGAGTCTCATAATTTCCCAAAGCAAAACGTTTACTTTCACCAAAGGGATACGCCAGCGGCGTTGTATACAACATGGAAGACCGCACGCTCCCGTCGGTCCATAAACGCAGCAACATTTCTTCCAGCTGATGATGTCCTGCTGTCGTTTTCCGCTCCTCAAGCAGCTTTTTTCCCCACCATGATCAAAGTTATTTTTATCGAGAAAGACTGATGTAGAAAATTTTGGGGGGCGCTTACCACGAGTTAAAAGCTACGAGTGAGCGGCCTGCGGAACGACACTAAATGTACAGAAAGTATTTTATCTTTGAAGCTTACGGTAATGCAATAGTAAAAGTTTCTTAAAGTTTCTGCATTTTTGTTGATGATTTTTTCTTTTAGTAGCATTGTGTGCAAAAATAATTTCTTTTTTCCAGCCTTGATCAGAAACCTTCGAATAAAATATAAAACCAAACAAACTTTTATTCGGCGCGCGATGATAAAAAATGTGCACAATTTGCAAACGCCTGTGTACATACCCTTATTTGGACAACCATCCGAGATTGGAAGGCAAATTAAGAACATGAATGCGGACCGTTGCCAACTAACTAGCTAGCTGACCACAAAACAGTTGTTCAGAAAAACCGGATACGATTTACTTGCTCGTCGCAAAAAAATGCTCCATAATTTCAATTCTTAAAAATATGGGAGAAAATTGACTTTCGGTGCATTTTCTTAAACAGCTTCTCCGTAATTGATTTTGATATAGATTTCGCGATTGATTTTGATATAGATTTCCCGATTGATTTTGGCTATATTTTAATGTCAGCGGTCATCTATAACAAGTTGACGTCGATTGGAAAGAATGAAAAAGGGGGGCCATTTTGTTCATTTTTACAAAAGTGAGTGAGCACATATTGCACTGCTGATTTTCGCAGAGACCAGCGTGCTCATTTTATACGCTCTTGTGGCAACAAATAATTTTTAAAAAAAGTTTACGAAACCCCTGGCGAGACTCGAACTCGCAATCCCCGGTTTAGGAAACCGATGCCTTATCCATTAGGCCACAGGGGCTCGACAATTAAAAAGCGTTTAATTTTCCGTCAAAAACGAACACCCGCCATTGGAACGAGTCTCTTTACAGAATTCATTATTTTACCTGCAGGTTATGCGTACCAAGACTTGACAAGGAATTTGTAAAAAAAGAAATAGGTAATCCTTTTTAATAGTGTACTGT
>JAUJYS010002957.1:0-13833 GCA_033995665.1 Melogona broelemanni | reverse complement strand
GATCCTGCAGTCTGGCTATTCCAGCTGCATCCCTCTTCCCTTCCCTTCCCTGCCCCTCACATATCTCCATAGAGACCACGAGGGTGCAGTATTCCTGTAGTGCACTAGGCGCTTCGGTGAATTTAAAAAAAAAAAAAAAAAAGTCAATGGCGTTTTATTATTTATTTTACTTTCCAGGAGTGGAGGTGGAGCCCCTGGAAAATGGCCGCGAAGCCCTAAGGGCTCCGACCATTAGACGAATACAATTGATTATATTTCATAATTTCTTCTATTACATTTTGATTTATATTTTCTCCTTAATTATTTATTTTAACATTTTTAATATAATTGGCATCTGCGCTTCAAGAAATTTAACCAAAATTGATGTGATTTTTAATTCCTAAAAAAATTTCTATGACATTTGCCATTTGTGCAAAACTACAACGGTAAATACTTGTGAGCTAAAAACCCATTAAAATACACTTAAATCAAATCTATGGAGACGGGAAGAGTTTCTTTGAAAAATACCACAGTGACTTATAATGGAAAGAAATACTCGCACTTCGAAAAAAAAAAACCAGGACCGTTAAAAATAATTACAGATTTCATTCAAGATAAAATTCTCAACAAAATGCGAGTAAATAATGTGGAAATAATTACCCGACAGTAACTAGTTCATGTTTCCGGACCAGCACGAAGATACCACCAATTAACCAAAAACACACATTAAGGGGGAATTCTCCGCAAACTATTGCATAGTTTCGAACCCCCGTGGGCTTTACCGCTATGTTCGGCGGTGAACCTACACCAGAAAACCCCCTACCGATCCCAAAAACGACCAAGAAGCCTCGCGCATTACTCATTTAAGACCACGATAAAAATCGGCCATTGTTTCTCCAGTTAACACGATAGATTTAGTTGTGTTTGGCGGGTAAAGTTAAAGCTGAGCACGCACTCGTTGTTTTTTTAGCATCAATTCACCACGACGCTCGTGCGAAATCGCCGTACGTGCTCATGGTCGTTCTTCCTTCTAGTGGTGATGATGGTGGCATGCCGGCTTATTTGAATAAACATAATTTTCTTTACCCCTTCCCAAAAAAAAAAAAATCTAGTTCCATCTCACCACCTCCCTGCGGCCAATTCTTGACACACACACACACACACGCACAAGTCCGATGCAAATTAGTCTTATTGTGTATGCACTACCAGCGCCCCGCACTACCTCTACTCTCCTGATACCTTGTGCTCACATATTAAAAAAAAAGCTTCAATCACAGAAGTGAGTTTCATTACAGGAGATTCAGCCCCTCTCGTATTGCGATGGCAATATGTGAGGCTCAAAGCTCTATTCATGCTGCTAGGCATGAACCATGCACCAACATGCACCAACACAATTTAATATTTACAGTGTCGGGTAGGAACGGAACAGAAAAGTTCCGTTCCTACGAACTGGTTCATTTTTTGAGGAACTTAGGAACGCCAAGATTCCTTTTAATTTTTGAGGAAATGGAACGGGAACTGGTTCCTTCTTTTTGAGGAACTGGAACGGGGGTTCCTTTTCTGTTTGCAAAGCTCCTTTTGACATACTTTCAATTTTATACGAGTACAATTTTCCAAAGTGTATTGACAGCGTTACAATATTTTAAACATTTTTCAACATAAATTTCTAAATATTTTTATCTGTGTTCGCAAATCGGCATATGTCCTTTAGGTCAGTTCCCCGAAAATATCCATTTGACATCATGAACGTAATCATATTTTTTTGTGAACATTCCACCACTCAGCGTCTTTGTTTCATATTTTTTAATCGATGTAACGGAAAAGTTCCAAGTTCTTTATGAAAAGGAACAATTAAGTAAGGTTCGAATTCTCCCTATTACGAGAAATACAGAGAACTAATAAAGAAATACTTAAAAAAATCCTAGAAATAACTAAAAGAGGAAATCATTTCGACCTTGAGGAGGGTCTCAGGCGGTGACACCGTTCACCAAAAAGGAAATACACGCACCTTGCAGCTGTGACCTGAGTAATTTCACGAATCTGTTAACTTTGGTGCTGTTTATTCTGCACGATCCGTATTAGCAAAAGCTGACCAACACGCTCGCTCCATGCACAGGTACGAGTACATACGAAATGTCTCGAGGCGCGATCACGTTTCACCTTGAAAACCACAAGCAGGCAGGTGCTGCTTGGAAACTTGTGTGTTTATAAATAAACGTAATTCTTTCGAAATTGTACAAATGTGCGAAAAACCATGTAATCATTTTAGATATTGTTTGTCACGCACGGAACGTGGGAAAGTGACTGAAGGAATTTATTTTAGCAATGATCTTGTTGAATTAACATGTGTGCGAGTCATGACAGTCGATGATAGAACTTCCGGCATTTCCAACAATTTTTGTATAAAATCCAGCTGGACAAACTAACTCCGACCCATCATACTAGATGCATAAGTAATCAATACTGGATTATCAGTCAATAACTGTACGAGATCATTGCTAAATGTATGGGACTAAAACAAAAGCGTTTGACAAGAGTTATGTTTACAATAAAAGCTGGACGTGCTCGTTACCCATAAGCTTTCACCCATCATACCAACTGTACAAATAATGAATACCAGTTAGATAGCAGTTTAAAATCAATGCTAAATGCATTGGAATAAACAAAAGCTTTTGACAAGAGTTATAGTCTGACTTCGAGCTGGACTTCCACCCACCGTACCAACGTAATAACAAATACCAGGGATAATAAATAAATGACTGTAAAAAAATCAATGCTAAATGTATTGGAATGAAACAAAAGCGTTTGACAAGAGTCATGCGTGTCTTCAACGTGTCTTCAACGTGTCTTCAACGTGGACTTCAACGTGTTTAATTTGAACTGCGTTGTACTTGAAATGCCAGTGGTTTGACATTCATTACCAATCGTTATGTGTTTCAAGAAAGCAACAGCGATTTCGAAAGGCAAAAATTGCCTAATCTCGAATTCAATTAAGCTCCAACGAGGTGCATGTGCTTATCAATCTTCCACCGATAAATATATTCATTATACAGGGTGATCCTCAATTTGCGTGTTTGACACAAATTTCTTCTGAGATGTGATGGCCTGCGCGAGGGGCGCGACGTCCATCATGAACGTGGACTCTATCGTTACGTGTATATATGTGCTTGCCACGGAGACACCATGATCGAAACGAAACGCACGTTCGTCCATCACACAGAGCTACCGAGCACGCCCTAGTCACCCGTCGCGAGCGCTGGGGGCATATAGACATGTACGGCTCACACACATGATTGTCCCATATATTTCTTCCTCCGATCGTGGCAACGTGAGCTTCTGACACTTTTGCCAACATATTGTGGCGGCTGAGCTTCAAAACTGATCGTAAACATCCGCCAAGAAAAGAAAAGAAAAAAGTGGGCTTCGATTTTTTTCTTGACACGTTAGGCGGAGTGGCGGAAGAAAGCCCCTCGAGAAAGACGACATAGTCGACGTTTGCGGTCAACCAGCAGTACGTGAACAAAGTTCTTGCCAACTGATCGATCTGTCAAATGCAGAATTGTACGAGTATTTTAACTTTTTGAAAATTTATTTTAATTTATTTATTAAACTATTTGTCAAATTACATTTTAACTAAATATATATTAAACACAACAAACAAAAATTCATCGCAGCTGAAAAACAAGAGGAAGATTCAGCGAAGATAAAGCCATTTCTCATGACCAATATTATTATTATTATTTCTATTAAATACGCTTTTCAACCATCTTGTTGTGGTGACGTATACTTCATGTTCCTAGAGTCAAAAAATGTTATTCTATTTATGTCATACGTATATCAAATTATTAAAGCAGTTTTACAATCGTTTTAATTGACAAAGTCACAATAGGCATTTTTAAGAATAAATATTAAAATAAAATATGCATTCACACGAGTAGCTTATTTAATCACAAGCTGGTGTAGGAAAGAAACCGTAACCACTTTTCTTGTGGCTGGACCAAAAGAAAAAGGATTAAATACGGGTAGTTTTCGAACGAAATTGATTCATACAATGCTCAACACAGGTGTTTCGATGTCACCACCTCTCAACAATAGTTGCACAGGTAAACACGTCATTAAAATAGTCAAGAGCGCACCGAGGTTGAAAAGGTTTTGCTGCAGGGTGACCGCAGTTAGGTATAAAAATACCATGACCCACACATATGGAAAAAAAAATACTGTTTTCAATAATTTTGTGCAATTAAAATGCTGATTGAACAGCGATGCACGTTAAAGTCCTTTGCTTCACTTCTAAAGGCACAAAACTACGGCAAAAACAATTTTTTTCGGCACCATTAAAGCACAGTTTTTTTTGCGTTAATGAATACCGCAGCTGTTAATTAACTACAACGTCTTAAGTGGTGGCTGTCTGAAAGCTAGGCATCGGAAGCAAAATGTGCTAAGTAACAACGCCCAAGATAAACGTGATACGGCAATTAAAAACTTGACTATCATTTTTATCGACTAGGTTACGAATTTTGCGAGTTATTACGAGCGTACACGCGATAGTGTTAACTTGATTAATCTACCATGTTACGAACCTTAATTCAATTGAATCACCTTCCAAGTTTTTGGTTGCTAAAAGGTCCAATGTGGAATTCAGCAGAAAATCACGACTTGTCAACAGTGTTGGGTTCGATCCATTTGAAAAGGAGGAGCCAGTTCCCGTTCCCATTCCTCCGATGAAAAAAGGAACCAGTTCCCGTTACCGTTCCTCAAAAATAAAAAAGGAACCTAGGCGTTCCTCCGTTCATCAAAAAAAGGAACCAGTTCCTAGGAACGGGAACGTTCCGTTCCTACCCAACACTGCTTGTCAATAACATTGCACAATGATGACCCATTTTCCGCATCCATAGCCGACGGCTTTATTTTTGTTCCAGTATCTTATATATTTGGAAATAAAAATACTATATTGCGTCAAAGTCTAGTTCGTCCGTGAAAATACCAGTATTTGGTATTTTCCGCCGAAACGTTCAGGTTTTTTTGTTTCTAGGGGGAAAAAAATGTCTATGATCACGCTTTCTTGGCTGTCATGTGCTGAAATCGCTTAAGTTGGGTTGCTCCTCTTCGCCATAAACATTCCGAAACGGGCGGGAAAAAAAACCTACAACGATGTATGGATGGCGGTAATAATAGTGTAAACAGTAATCACATGGGCAGCCGAAGACAATTATTATTATCAACGCATCAATTCTTTTTACGAGACAACTCCTTTTTAGCATTTTCTCGGTAATGTGGAGCAACAGCTCGCATAGGACTACCGGTATGCTAATTAGCTACCGGTTTTTATCGAAAATTATTTCAGTGGTCCATAAAATGCATGCATGAAAAAAATAATTATTAAAAAAATTGCAAGTCGAGCGATCAAATTTTTGGAGCGCGTAAAACGACACAGAACTCGAAAAAAGAAACCTAATATTGATCCGATTAGGCGTGGACTTGGATTTGACCGAAACACACAACGTTGTGATGCTATAGACTAAAAATACAATGCGGTTATTTACAAATAATTTTTAAAACGCAAGGTTACTTCAAGTAATAAATCGAGTAGGCTAGGCACGGAAAAATAGTTTTTATCACACGCGTGAAAAATCAGATTGAAATTTTAATATTAAAAATAAACCCAGAAAAATAAAGTAGCTTTAATTTACTAAAATAAAATTTGTCGTAATTCTAGTTAGTTGAACACTTACCCCCCCCATCCGAACGCAAACTAATTATTGTCTCACGATCAAAAACTCTTCTCGTTTGAAATCAATAACAATCACACCAATAATTTGACATTTTAAAAATTGTAGGGTACCAGAAGTTTGATACACAACGGGAAACCACTGTTTTTTTTCTTTAACTGTACAACCAACAATTAACTGTATAACCATATTGTTCATGACGACTAACGAGACAAAAGTATCAAAATATTGAAAAAATAAATCAAATAATTGAATTAATTGAACTTAAATTAAAATAGAAACCAAGTAACTAAAACATGTTTGAGATAATTGTACAATTGTAATACGAGATACGCTTTAGATCAAAGAGCTCGCTATTTCCATAGGTGATAAAACCGTGCCTTAGCATGCAACAAGAAATGGTCATTAAACAGCTTCAAGAATTAATAATAAATTTGACATTGACATTGCTGCGAAGGCCATCAGCGACTCGCAATCTGATGCGGAGAATAATACGAAAGAAGAAGAAAAAAAGAGCATTCTTACGTAACGCGAAATTGGAACAGAAACTAGGCGGGCAAGTGCTCTCTCGCCATCAGAGTGGGCTCGCCGCCTCTAAGACCCTGAGGCCATCCAATTTGACGTGAGTACTTCCGGGTGGCTAGATCTTCCAAAAGTGTGCCTATATCCCCTACCGGACTGGGAGGTGCTCGCTTCAACAAGAGCCGATAGGGCGCAAGGCGCCAAGCGAGGCGGTTTTGGATTTCGAAATTAAAAGAACCAATCGTACCAAACTGGAGCGCACGAAATCTTTATGAATTTATGCCACACTATTTTTTTTTGCTCGGCAAAGAGGATAGATCATCTTTGAGGAACCATAAATCCGTTGATGACACGGAGTAGTACGAAAACTACATTTCAAAACGAAAATAACTTATATACACGTGCATTCAGTCGCTACGTCTTGTATTAAATTATATATTTAAAGAATAAATGACTGAATTGATTTTGCGAATTGTTCGACTAAAACACACTTACCCATCGTCATTATTTATGAAAATTTTAAACAACTAAACTTACTAGTCCTCGAATAATCTTTCTATGTCGACTGTAAGTTTTGATTATATACGCATGAATAGGTACCGGTATACGGACCCCATCCCTCATAGCCAAGGCTTCGGTCCGGATAAGGGGTGGGAGATTCCCCCGTTTGGGGGTGATGACAAGTTGCATTATTTTGTATCATGTAATTTGTCAATAAAAAATAAATAATAAAATAATGTTGCACGATTATTAAATATTGAAGTTTAAAACCATATAATAATGAATATAATAATGCAAAAATAACAAGCAGATGATAATGAATTCTTCAGATGACCTACTTCAGATCCTAAATTAAAACGGTTATTATACACTCTGTACAATGACAATTAATTGAATTAATTTTTACAATTTTAATTCATAATTTTTTAATTCAAGTGACTGATTTCCAACTCCATTACAAGATTTTGTTGTCAGCAGTAGGTGCTTTCGTCGATGTTGGTGACATGGTTAAAATTTACTGTCACTGCATCCCACTTCATTATTTTCATACAGATTATACTCAGGCCACAAAAACGCCATATAATCATTAACCACATCCCGGTGCAGAGAAGCTCGAACATTCTTTTCATTTATTCGTTTTTCATTCTCGCGCTTACAATTGTTGCTCCAATATTCTGCAGAAGGCGGAGATGCTCAGAGACACGCACCACCAGAAAATACCTGGCGAGCGAGGCTGCTTGTACACCCAACCACTAAATGCTCCAAACGTACAAATCTCAAACTCACAAAAGTACAAGTAGATGGGTCTCGCGCTGCACTCACCATAAGTTTGTGGATTGCAGAATTTACCTATGTGAATAGTTCGAAGCGTTCTAGGTAAACCTTAACGTTTGAAAAAAAAAATTGATTTCAATCGTATATTCAAAAATATGCCGCAACGGTTATTCTAAATCCGTTGTAAGCGTTGATGTCACCTACTTTATCCACTGTATTTTTATGGTACTTCAGACACCAATGTTCATTTAAAGACTTTAACAGAAATTACCAATTAAACCAATTTATGAATGAACGCAGCACGGTCAGTCAGCGCATCAGTCAAATTTAAAAAAAATATATATATTTCGCAATTTTTACGTTAATGAAAAAATATTAATTTTACTTTTAGAGCAGACCAGCGTGCTATGAACCAAATGCGTGCTTTTCTGATTGTTCTTGTTTTATTCATCTCAAAATTAAAAAAAATACAACTGTAAAATATTAAAACAACGAGTGCAACAAGAGGTAAATGTACTCAATTACAATTGCAATTACAATATTTTTATTATTATTTTTTTTTTTATTTCAAGTTGCTCTACATTACAACGCTTTTTCGGCTCCTGGCCTCAACTATAAAAGTCAGTCGGCCAGGAGCCTATATTACAATTACAGTATTCCTGTAGCGATATTCGCTACAGAGAGGGGAATTTCCCCAATATGTTAAATATTTAAAAAAAAATGCAAAATCTAGACGATCAATCAAACCGTTTTCACCATTTCACGAAATGCACTCCTAATCCGTTTTAATTACGAATGCAGCGATACAACTACAATTGAAGATGCCGAGTTTTCTTATCAGATACTGAGATTGGAGAACTGTTCAGGAACTGGAACGGGAACTGGTTCCTCTTTTTGAGGAGCTGTAATTTTCTGTGTTGCACCACTAGGATCTTTTCATTGATATTTTTTAATCGAAAGAACGGAAAAGGAACGGAAAAATTTCAGGTTCCTTTTGAAAAAGAACTAGGAACGCCCAGGTTCCTTTTAATTTCTGTAGGAGCTGGAACCGGAACTGGTTCCTTTATTCACGAAAGAAAGGGGAACTGGAACCAGTTCCTTTTGAAAAGGAACGAACTCAACACTTCGCCCTAATCCAATTTTAACAAACGAGTGAGTTGCCAATACAATCGTCCTAAACATGTCCATTCCTAATATAATTACAATTTTGTTTTGTTACTGTTCCCTCGATATGTATACGATAAAAGGGTTGAAAAAAAGTCCAATTTTAACAAACGAGTGAGTTGTACAAGTCGCCCAAAAAAAAAAGGTGCGAACAAACGTTAGGTGTCGCTGCGATCGGCCACGCGTGGACGGCCGGGACGAGATTCGCGAGGGGGGCGTGTGCGCGCCACCGCGCCAATCCAGTGGACACGCGGCGGCCATCAGCCACCATGGCACCACCGCCAATAGACGACAACACCTGCCACGCCTCCTAGCGAGCGGCCCGTGCGCGCCAAATGGCGGCGTGTGGTGCGCGCGTCTGGGCAGGTATAGGCAGCGACCCGTGGTGGTACCAGCTAGCTAGCTAGTCGAAAGGTGGACTGGTCTACCCGTGCGCAGTGGTCGGTTTGCTTTTGAAAACAGCGGCCGTATAAAAGTTGGGTCATCAAGTCGATTTCGAGTAGACAATCGCCAGAGACACGCGCGTTCAGGATATACACTTCCGACAGCTGTTTTTTTTTATACTTCTTCTACACACACCAATACGTGTGTGTGTGTGTGTCCGTTTGCATTCGGACGCTGATCGACATCTTCGGTTGGGTGCTGTCGTTTTTCGCGGCCGGGTTTTCTTCCCCAAACGCCCCACTGCCGTTTTTACTGCCGCTGCATCTTCCTCCGTCAAGCTGCCAGCACCAGGATTCCGTTCTATAATTACCAGAAGAGGCCATGATTAGAGTAAGTGGTTTTTTGACCGAAAAATGTTCGTCGTAAAATCTCCGAAAAAGAAATGAATGAACTTAAATTATGAGTCGAAGTGGATCCAGTGCGCCGTAGGACAACGACTCGCCGATCATCGCGAAATCAATCGAATCTTCAATGAAAACTAATCAGCTAGCTTGTAAGAAACGTAGGGAAAGAAAAATGGTGACAGGTTTATTTACCAAGACAGGGCAACGTGATGACAAAGTGATAAAGTTTTTGATAAAGTGCTATTGACACGCCCAGCTGACAAGTTACAGTGCTGATGTTCGGTTCTAATTTTTTGGCAATATTTTCTTGAATTATCCATTGCATCGAAAACATTAAAATTATTAATCACGAAAGTGCTTTGCAAAATAGTAATCGCGCGCGATTACATACTAAATATTATAAATTATCTTAATTTTTAAAGTTAATTGCAATGGATAAAGCCATGAAACTTTGATTTATTAAAAAGAAACGTTCTCATAGTCATTTATCATGGGATGACTCATGCAGTAAACAGGTGTTCTTTTTTAAATGAAGGTGTTATGCATTTTTAGGCCAACAGAGTTTAACTCTAAGAAATTATTTGCCGATTTGTGAAACAACATAGTTTAGCTGACCATGTCACTAAGTGAAAAAAATTGTCTATTTTACAAATTTTATAAATATTGCATCATAACATAGCATTTTTAAAAATTAATGTGTAATTTAGTTTGTAAAGAACACAAATATTTTATACTCCATGCTTATGCAAGTGTAGTTACAATCACAATAACCGAAAAATCATGTGACGCACAAGTTACAATTGAATCGACTAGGTTTATGCGATGCACATACAGACAATGAACTGCTTAACGTACAATGCACCGTATATATTTCCATACATCATTGTTGCTGTATAAACGATGCATTGACCCAGAACAAATAAGCAAAGCTAATAATCGCTTAAGCTTTAATGCATTCGTCTTCCTTGTATCAGGCGTTCAATTCGTTTATGACAGTGGTAAATTATATAAGAAGGTCAACTATTATTGCATACTATTTCTTTGTTAGCCGCGTGAACGAAATTTCGTTAACCAGAAATATTTTTGGCGTCATATTAATCAATTACTCGAAAATAACTTCCGGTATTTGTTTATTAGAGATTTATTTTAACGTGTTTTCTTACGTTAAGAAAATATCGTTAAGAGGAATGTAGCTTTTCAAAGTGCAAATATGATTTTTGTTAGATAACGCGAGCACTTATTTTTAATTGGCAAAAATATTAATTGTACGGCATAAAGACAAAAACAAATGAAAAATGTGTTACATTAGGGAATTATTTCCGAAATAGATGCGAAATACAGTATAACGCAAGTAAAATTGATACAATATAGATGTGGCCTCAAACGATCATTGTTAAGCTTTGTAGACGTTTGAAGAAAACAATCTTTTACGCAGAATAAATGATAAAACGTCCATCTGAAAATCATTTATTATATTCTGCGCAAAAAAGCCTGCATCATCAAACGTCACCAGACTTGATCTTCAAAGTTGAACAATATACAATGTTTGTTCGAGGCCACAACATAACAAACACATTTTGCAAGTGTAATAAAATGCAACATAAAAATACATTGTCTCCTGCGACAAGATATGTTTCTCGTTTTATAACTTTTCAATTGTCGTTTATGACGGGTAGGCTACCACAGATGAATGAACAAGCATATTTATAAAGCGGCAAAAACAATTCTGTAGTATCGCTTCACTAAAATAAATGCACGTTTAGTTAGCTTTGTGGTAGAGGTTCTGTATTTTTTTTTTGCAAAATTTGGTATCTCGCTTTGTTGATGTAATACTGCAATTACATTTTAAACTAATTAATGAATCAGTTAAATACCGGTAAAAGTCCGATATCAGGATACTTTTAAGACATTAAAAATAAAATAATACCGCATGTTCAACATCCTTTTTGAATCGATTTCCTCTGAATTCGGATTCCGTTGTTTTGATTTCGTTTGTGTTTTTATGTTCCACCACCGCTTAAAACCAAATTTCAATCTATTTTAAGTGACAGATTTAAAGGTAATAATTATACTATTGGGGTTGATTCAGTGAAAATATGTGTTTTACCATTCCGGCTAGGATTATCGGTACGGGGGGGAGGAAGATTACGAATGCATGCTACTGTGCTATGCGTGTTTGCCAATGCTTAGGCGAAATATATTCAATTCCAATAAAGCGCGCATTGAGATTTATCTCGCCAAAAAACGTTACGCGATATCGGCCAGGAATTGAATCGAGATCGATAAATGACAATTTCAAATGAAAAATGGTTCTGAAATGTGTTTCTTAAAAGTAAAGATGAAAAAAATGACTTTACGATTTTAAACGACATCATAAAATAATGACGTACGAGATCCTGCCGACGAAAAGACTTATTGAGTTAATTGATATAGCGGCAGGAGTCTCGAAAAAAGAAAATTACGGGAAGAAATATTGTTAATGTATCATCGATTCGTTTCGTTTGAAACATACATTAGATTCGTTTACTCCCCAAGGTGACGTCACGAACAATCGCTCTTCAATTTGTTCGATTCAACGACGCATCTCGATGTCCATGGAGTGTCATACAATTAAGCTATCTCGTGCGTTGCTGTCCCCTTCTTCTCCCCCCACTAGTCTGCCCTTTTCATTTACAATGTTGAAATGCTGATTGGCAAAGGAATAGCTTTTGAACCTCATAAACGTTCGCCGAAAAATAATAATAACAGAAACAAACAAGAAGTATCATTCACTTCGTCTGACATTCCTCGCACGCACAACCTTGGAAAAAAAATTGTTCACCGAGTCAGACAACGGTCAATGACCTATTGATACCCCATCCTCCATCCCCTCCCCCCCCGCCCACACCGTCTCTCGCAACGCTAGTTCTACGTGCTGCTTCGCCCTGTTTGACGGCCGGCCAACGCGTGTACTCATTCAAGCGTGTTTGCCTATGTGTGGCCACACGAGTGCGCACAGGTAACCGTCCGTGGCGCCTAAACGGGGTTAATAGGTTGCCAGCAATTTACATTTTTCAAGGCTAATTGAGGGAAACGGTCGGAAAGACAGATAGTTGGTCAGCCAGACGCGACCATTGAGATTCAAGCAGTTCGTTAAGTTTACGGTGTTTTAATATTTTTTCTTGGTGGTGGGCGGGTGATAAGACTTTCGCGATAAGATGGCCGGTCGTCCGGGGTATTGGGAGCGGTCACTGCCGGTTGGTGTGGAACTGGAATTTCTCGTTTTCGAGCATCGTGTCATTCGTGTTAGGGTCGATTTATTCGTTTCTGTTGCTGGTGATGCGAAGGGTTAATCGGATGTCAAACGATTTGTGTTTTGTTTAATGATTTGTGCGCAGGACAAAACCATATCTTTGAATGGCTAATCTTATTTTCTGGAATTCAGGTTTGGCCATGTATCTTCCTCTTAGAAAAAACACCAAATATTGCGAAGAAAATTAGATCAGCATTTAACTGCTTCAAATGTGATGCACACGACAGCACACGACACATGGGCCATTGTTTTAATTAATTCATTCTATTTATTTTGACAAAGTTGACAAAGGCCATGAAATTTTATTTTTTAACGTTAATAAAGTTTTATTATTGAGCATAATAATTATATCAATAAAAATAACTATTATACAGTAATTTCGTCTAGCATTTAATTCTTGTAAATGGGTACAGCTACACAGAAGATCCAAAAGAACTAAAATAATTACCGCAACATCCATCCGATTTTTTATTCGACAGTTAGTTAACATGACCTAAATGGCATCTCAAACATACATACAATATATCACATACCGGTATGTAACATTTATAATTTAATTAATGTTAAAAACTGTTTTACTTCAAACACCCTTTTCTGGTAATTCACATTTGAATTAAAAAACAATAAAATTAATCTAATCTTAAACATATATATAACATATCACATTTGTAACAATTATAATTTAATTCATGTTAAAAACAGTTTTACTTCAATCACCCTCTTCTGGTAATTCACATTTGAATTAGCTAAATGGTAAATTAAATTTATGATTTGTCGACTTTTCAACATAGTTGCGCATTCAATTTTCATAATTTGGGGATTTATTTTTTATTTTTTCAATTGTTAATATCAGGTAATCTGTACTTGTTGGTGGTAAATTGAACGAACAGATCATGAAAATTTGCCAATATTACAATCAGTTAATAAATTCGTTTATTAAAGGCGGTATTTCACGTGGCCAGTAATCGCGGCGAATGCAGCTGAAGCGCGCAAATTGCAGCAGCGGGTCGGTGACTGGGCGGCAATGCACGTGAGCTGCGAATGCATTCGCAGCTCCTGGCGAATAGAATTGAGCATGTTCAAT
>JAUJYS010002956.1:0-13835 GCA_033995665.1 Melogona broelemanni | reverse complement strand
TCCAACACCACCCAGCGGACACGGCGGCAACCGGCGCCACAACCCACGGAGAGAACGGGCCCAGGTACAGGGTAGGCATGGTTTGGCGACGCGCCACAAACCACACCTAACAGACCCATTAAAGATATTGGTTTATTAATTACTTATTTTGCACATTATTATCACTTCATCTGCTTTGGTTAAAAAATTATTACGGCTTAGAATTATTATATTCGAATTTATAATGAAGATGTGTTGGACACGCGAATACATATGATAGTTAAAATGTACTTTCAAACGAATTGTAATAAACTCGATAGTGAAGACAATTTCATCAGTCAGTTACAAAAAATGTTTGTTTTTTTGTAACTTACGGATTAAATTGTTTTGACTATCAGACGTTTCCATTTCCGACTAATATTCTGAGGTTTTATTACAATTAGTTGGACAGTACATTTTTTATTAATTTATTTGGAATTATTTGGACTTAGCCGCTGAGCCTGCTCTCAGATACTTGATGGATAACTAGGACGCCACTTGGTATAAAGTTCGGCGGCCACTTCAATTGGATTTCCCAACGGATCCTGCGGATAGATCTTCCTGTCAAACGTGAACGGCGTCTCCACCGTGTTCAATACATCCTGATCGAACTGAGCCTGCTGGAAAGATGTATGCGAGTCCAGACTTAGTTGCACCTGTTCTGCAAACAGACGCCACCTGGGTAGGTAATAATCGGAGACAATTCCTGACCACTGCTTGGTTGCGTAATCGACTATCTCACCAGTTGGTCCCCACAAGGTGATCTGATTCCTCGCATTATATTCAAAGAGAACTGCATCTGCCGCGTTGTTAGCCAGGGCTTTGGCACTGGCCAGCCATGGTCCCAAAAGGAAACATTTATCAGTTGCCAGTAATGAATCCAAGTCAGTAAGGAGGTCAAGAAATCGATCAGAACTGGCTCGAAACTCTTCAGAAGAGTTCTGGGAATAGGCACGTGTCATGTCACTGTAGAGTCCAGTAGCAACCACTGTAAGCGCTTCTCGGCTTATGTCCACCAGATCGTGCTGGAAGAGGTCGGATGAAGCAACTGACGATCCTTCACCAGTTGCAGCCGCCATGAAGTGATCCCAGTTGGGCAAAAAGCTAGCTAGATCGTAGCAAAAACGTGGACTTAGTGAGAGGCTGGGTCGTCTAGCGATAACGTAAACACCATGAAAACGAATTGCTGTACAATTAAACACAGTCTTGGCCATGGCTTGCCAGGCTGCTGAAACATGAGCATCTCCAGTACCGTATCTTTGCCGCGCAAATGTAGAGAACCACGTGTCCAACGCGATAGGCACACGCAAATATGCCATTTCATTGGCTAGTTCATACATGACGTCATTCTGTTCGATTCCTTCAGGTGTGAGTCCGGTGCCCACCATGGATGAGTTAGGGAAGGCACGACCATTGAAAGGACCTTGGTTAACCCCATCCACTGATCCATATAGTCCTTTGATGCCACCAAAATTGTGTAGCATAGTCCATATCCACGGCTGTCCAAAGTAGGAGTCAAGTCTCTTATACTGGGGTGACAGCTCTGACTGCAGGTCCAACACGATCATGCTACCGAGTGGAACAGACAGCACCAGCGCTTTTGCCCGCTCTGGGGTCCAGAATAAGCTGTACTTGAACAGCCAGCTCTGCATCAACCACACGGCTTTTGGATCTGCAGCCACCATGGCTTCAAAGATGGCTGCACCCACACTTGAAATGTAACTGGTGTTGGTGGTCGGCGGATCCATTTCATTAAATGTGTCACAGTTGTAGACATGATCGACTCCAAACTCAGCTGCCATCTCGGTTAGGAAGTTGGTGCCAATGGTCTGGAACAGGGGATCCTGGTGGTCCAACAGGGTGGTGCAGCTGTACGTGGCGTTGAAGCCATTCCAGTCATCCAGGTGAGTCACAGAAACATTAGGATAGTATTTCTGGATGGAGGAGGGAACATGTCCGGAAAATGCAGGTAGAACCGGCAGCATACCAAAGCCCCTCATGCGATCGAGGATTTGGTGTTGCAATTGTACTTGACCTTGATAGTACCCCTCTGGAATGGGTCCTCCCCAGCCATCCAAATTACCCATGCGGTTCCAGGACAGGAAAGCAGGACCACTGAAGAATTGGTCGAGGTCACCTTGATTAAAACCCAATGCCAGGTATACACGACGCCAGATGTCTTCTTGGCCTGTGAAGGCTAACGGGAGGTTGATACCATTGAGGGCCATCCAATCAATCTCACGTTCCCAACGCGCCCAATTCCACCACACTGACGAATAGCTGACGGTGCACACATTCTGGTAGTACCTGAACAGATCATTGGCCACTACCTTGACTGGTCCAAGGAGGGGAGAAAGGGGTACAGTCATGGTTTTGGTTTGGTCACCTGACCAGGAGAAGTGGCAGCCTGTGTAGGTCTTGGCGTAGTACTGAAAGCCCATGGAGGCAGCGATACCACTGCTGGCGGTGATGGTGATACCGGTTCCGTTGGAGTTGTTGTCGAGGATGAAGACGTCCCGGTTGGACTCGGCCAGGGAGGAATTGATGGTCACTGTGAAGTAGCCGGCTCGCTTGTCGCCCAGGAGTCTCACGATCATGGCTGATACGGTTGAAGCCTGGTCCTGGGCTGAAGTTGTTGGACGCAGGTGGATCAGAGCTGGCCAACGTTTTAGTGGATTCTTGTGGTACCGGATCTGCTTTCTGGCTTTTGCTATCATGGCGTATAGTGTAATGCCGATGATACTGGTGCCTAGACATCCTATGTAGAAACTCGGCTTCATTTTTTTGAACTGTTTGTCGATGGGAGGGGGGGTGGGAGGAAAGGATTTTAGTGACCGAACTGGTGTGTGTCAGCTACACTGAAATGACAATTATTTTCTTCTAACCAATTCAACGAATTGATTAGATTAGATGAGAACCAACATGGTTGCAGATAAAAAATTTCCACCCTGCAGAGACGATTCACACCAACGAGACACGTTGTTCTAGCCTTCGATAAGGTTATCGGATACGCTAAATTGCATGAATTATCAAAGGAAATTTTAGAAGTGCGGAATACAGGGTGACTTACTAGTGGGCGATTTTAAACGTCGTAGAATCAACGGTCCGGGGTTCGTTTGCGACCGTACTCTCTTGTTTACTTATATAATTATAATCCGGGGTTCAGGTAAAGATGTACCGCCCTCAATCAGGCTTGGAGCATGGCCAGCGACGAAACCCGTTCCTAGGAATGGACCTTTTATGTTCCGTTCTGTTCTGTCCCTCCTACCCAATACTGTGAATATCCGCTCGTAGACAGTAACTTGTACAAGTAGTAAAAGATTAAAATAATTCGCAAAGAAAAAATTGATGCCAACTTTTGCACGGTCGAATGTTCATCTCGGCTAAAATTCACAGTATGTACGCGTATGAAGTCAAAAATTAAAAATTAAAAAAATAACTGTTGGGCGATGTTTAAAAAAACTTTCTTAATAAATAATAACCGATACTTGATTCAGACAAGATGAGAATCTTGCAGAAAGCAGGTGACCAAGGAGTGACCACCATGAAGAAAACAAAGTCAAAAACCAGGAAAAATGCCCTTAAAGTTACAAAAGTCAGAGTGAAACTGTGTAAAAGACTGGGATTTCGAAGTCATTCGTGCAAGCGTTTGAATTGTTTTAAGAAGTCTACATGCTATCGCCACAATAGCCGTCAATAGACGCTCAGCAGTGAAAGCGTATCCGTGTTTGTTTTAATAAAATAAATGAGGATACATTAAAAAAAATTTAATTATAAATTTTTCTTGTTAAAAAAGAAAAGCCACTTAGTAATCCGGTCCCCCGGCCGCGTCATGTGAAATTCTAATTTTGAGCGGCCCAGTCACCCTCCAGCCTTCTTCTTGACGTGTTTATTATTCGTGTTTGGCCTAGCTCGCAGCACTAACAACTTGCTCAGTGCCTCACCTACAATAAGCTATTTCAATAGTGGGGTCAAACTGAGCGAAATCGTGTCAGAGTATATCAGTCATGCTAAATAGGGCTCGCAAGTTGTGGGTTTGGGTTACTTTTGCGTTTTATGAACTGTAGATAAAATTAATTTACATTATGAATATATTTTTTTTTCAGTTTGCATAAACTTTGTTAATTGACGCCATACATTTTTATTTTTCGTCAATTTTGGGCAAATTACTCGTGTATAGATTGTCTTAATTAGATTGTGTTAATATTGAAAATTTTGAGGACAGTTCAAATTCAGGTATAATTTACGATCCGTCTAGCTCAGTGGGTATGGCAGCAGACTGCTGAGCGGGTGGTCCCGGGTTCGATTCCCCTAGCAGGCCCTCGTTTATTCAACGAGCCTGGGGTACAGGTTTACAAGGGTACAAACTTCACCAATTGTACCTAAGCAACACGAAGGGTACAGAATCTCCTGCAGTCATATTGACTACAGTGAGGGGAATTTACCTAATTTTTAAAAAAAAAATGTGTAGAGAATTTTTTGAACCACCCTCGCATGCTAACGAGATGTTTTCGAGTAACCAATTTCTTTTCGCCTTTGGTCACATTTGATGCGTTTATGATATCATGTCAAGGTTTTATTTCTGTCATCGTTGCACTAGAGTGAAATTAAACTGGAATCATCAGCAATTCCTCGGGCTACACTCACATGTTGTGTGTTTATTAAAAAGCGGAAACTGCGAGGCTAATTAATGATGGAAAAATAAACCGTTATATGAAATGGATAAACAACTTTTGTACCAAACATAAATTGTTTTTTAATTCATTGGAATTGATGGCACGAATATTTAGGTGCCGTATGGCGTAGTGGTTAGCCTGTTGGACCAATACACCTCGTGATCACTGGTTCAATTCCCGATCGAGAACTCAGAACCAACTTTCGCACGGGAGAAATTCGTGCAGATAAGATGCCTTTCTTGGAAATTTAAGTAAAGCTGTGGGAGACGTGCCAGTTCGATGTCAGGTACACTTTCAAGACTTGTGCGGGCGGTCCCGAGTTCGATTCCCGGCACGTGAGCTCGTTTATTCGATCTTGGGATACTGGTAGTGTTGTGTAGGAACGGAACGAAAAAGTTCCTAGGAACTGGTTCCTTTTTTAGGAACTGACTGGTAACTGGAACTGGTTCCTTTTTTATTGGAGGAACTGAAACTGGTTCATTTTGAATAAAGAACGAACCCAACACTGAGTACTTGAGAAAATATGCCATCACATATTTGTTTTATTTCTGATCACTGTAGTGAATAGCACTACAGGAGATTCTGTACCCCTCGTGTTGCTGTGGCACATTTTGACATTTTCATCCGTAAGTATCCCAGGATCGAATAAACGAGAGCCTGCTAGGGGGAATCGAACCCGGGATCACCCGCATAAATAAGCAAGACAAAAACCCGCATAAATAACAATAAATAACCGCATAAATAAACAACCAGGAATAAAAACTAAAGGTGTGCCAAATCAGCTTTTTTTAGAAGCAGCAATCCTATTTTCGTTTTAGTCATAAATTCAAGACTAAAAAATGTGAAAATATGTGTGGATTTCGGAAAGGGATGGCGTTGTGACTAGGTGCAACACTTTTTTCCTCAACTCCTTATATGGATTTATGTCTGGCGATCAAACTTTCTTCGTCGATTGGGTGTGGTGGGGGGGAGGGGGAGGGAGTGGCGGGTGCACATCGAAAAGTACCGGATACAAAAAGTGAGCGCGTCATCCCAGGCGGCCACCAGCCTTCCATTTCGTGCTTCAACGCAAGTATTAATATCGAATCCACCTCGTGACCCAATGACAGACACGTGCCGGACTAACTTCCAGCTGGCGCAACGTCATTCGTGCTGGGGATTGGAGGTGGCTAGATGTCATCCAAAGGGAGGACATGTCCTCCCTTTGGAAATGAGGACGAAATGTTTTCATCTACCTTGAGATTTGTCTGTATATTGATCTTCCTCACGAATGGTGTTAAGGCGGTGCTTGTGATCATTCGTGATAGATCTGTGAACAACTCTCGTTTTTTTCTACCTTCATTTTTTGTTCACCTTTTTATTTTAATACAAAACCTAACGAGTAAAAATTAAGTCAAGAGTTTGGTGTTGGGTTTTTTCTAATTTTTCTCTCTTGAGCGCTTTCTTGTCTTATTTTCCCTTAATTTCAGCAACCATACGAATTAATTCTAAGTGCTACTCAAAAACATAAATGGCATTTTGGTATTGTTATAATAAGAGACGTTCAATTCCGCGCATTTATTTTGAAACGTCGTCCGATATTAATCGATATAAGAATAGATAGTTGTCTATTTTTACTTTTGCATTTGGTAACCCAATAATTCAGTTCCTTCGGTTGCCACTTGCCAGTCTGATTAATGCCTTTGCCAAACCCTCCCACCCCCTTTGACCTTCAAATGACTGGCGCTGAAAAATTTATTGCCCGTATCAGCTCGTTGTTTGCTCATCACAGATTCACCAGTCCCTAATAGTTTAAGAGCTCGACTCCAAAATCCTCGACGGAAGCATAGCACCACCGCTAATAATTAATACGGTTTTTAGCGAAGCAAACTCATTTTGGTTAAATCACGTGCACTTCAACCGAGTTGCCAGGGTGTGTATTCTGGACTAGCGCGGTGAATAAACGACTATGACGTCACAGGAAATAGATTGCAGTGTCAAGCCATGTGTTTCTGTAGTCATCCACAAAATTATTGGAAATGAATTTTGGGAATTTTTTATATGACGACGTCAAATTTTCTAAATAGGGTTCATGCTGACAAATGAAATACTGTTTCTCTGATTTTAATATTTTTTTGTTCCAAAAGTAAGGATTACATAAAATACAATTAACAGATATAAATATTCAATAAATAGTGAAAAACGCGCGCAGCGCGATTATTTATTTTTTAATGAGTCATTATTATTTTTAAATTGAGTAATTATTTTTTTAATTGAGTGATTATTGAAGATAATTTCTTTAATTAGTACTTTAATTAATTCTTTAATTAACTAGAGAGTAATTTTTTTTTTAATTGAGTGACTATTGTTTGTGGATTGATTAATTATTCTTTTTCAATTGAGTAATAATAATTAATTTTGAAATGGGTAGTTATTATTTTCGAAATAAATAACACTTCAGCATATTATTTTTTGAAAAATAGGTAAGAGCTGAGTGGAAAATATAAAATTTTGTTTCTAATCTTCCTCTGACCAGTTAAGGATTGGGGTTATCCTTATGTCAACAGGTTCTGTATTCGAGACTCTGTTAAGACTGTTCCACAGCCGACACACCCTGGGGAAATAAGAATGGCGGTAGGCATCACACCTACACTGTAGCAACTGTACCATACTAGTGTGCGCATATCTTCTAATCCTTTCTACAGGCTGAAGGACAATTTTCTCAACATTCATATCACACTCTTCCTTCTTTATACGAGCAAACAATCTAATATCAATTTCTTTTCTACGGTCCTGTAACGATTCCCATCCCAGTTGTGACACCATATCTGTCACACTGTGTCGGTTCGACCAAATCTAGCAGCTAACAACTCTAGAAAACACGTTGTTTCCACTAACCGTAATGTGCCGAGCAGTAGTGCTGCTGGGGGTGCTGCAGTTGGCAGGAGCAGGCGTCCGCCGTCCGCACCAGCAATCCGGCCACCAGCAGAAGCACCAGCGATGCCGTCCAGCACTGAAGCACAAGAGACGACCGACCCATCGTCGACATTTTTGGACAATTACTGCGCGGCCCGACCGCTGCACGGGAATTAGATCAGATCACGGTAGCCGACTAGCGGCTAGTTGCTGCAAAAAACAAAAGAAAAAAAAATACAATTATTGTTATCGTTGTTCACATATTTAATTTGGGTTCTCACGTACAGATAGGTACATCCGTATATTTAGATTCAGATTTAGATTTAGATTTAGATTTAGATTTAGATTTAGATGGGGTAATTGCCGCGCCGTAGCATTATGGA
Organism: Melogona broelemanni; assembly: GCA_033995665.1. Lineage (NCBI taxonomy): Eukaryota > Metazoa > Arthropoda > Diplopoda > Chordeumatida > Chordeumatidae > Melogona > Melogona broelemanni. Next base: position 5,863 of record JAUJYS010002956.1, on the reverse strand, counting down.
TTCAAATTCAATCCTGGGGTAGTACTGGTGAAAATATGTCCCTCACATATTATCATAGCGACACGAGGGCTACGGAATCTTCTCTAGTGATATTCTCTTCAGAAAGGGAATTTCCCCATAAAAAATAAACTATCTCGTTTACAAATTATAACTTTAAAAAATACATTAACCCTTTTTCAATTATTATTTTATTTCGAATCAGTACTTTCCTCGTTCAATAACGTTGTTAGCAAATAACATGTTTGAAATTGTGTCGACCCCCGGTGGCTCAGTGGATATGGTCACAGTCTACTGAGCGGGTGGTCACGGGTTCGATTCCCGGCGCAGGCTTTCGTTTATTCGATCGTGTGGTACTGGAATGTGCCCCTCACACATTGCTATAGTGACACGAGGGGTACAATAACTTCATGTAGTGCTATTCCCTAGAGTGATCAGGAATAAAAAAATATTGTATCAATTTATCGATCTATGGCTATTGTTTTCATTGAGAGTTGAAACTTGACTTTCCTATAAATAAATTTTTGTAATTATAAAAATCGTAAATTGGAGTAATCAGTTCGATCGCTAAGCGATCGAATGATAAATGACTGTCTCAAAACATCGATGGGATCGATGTGGTTAAAATTTCCTTTTCGTTCTGATAAGTTCGGTCGTCGATAGGCCGAGAATTACGATACATTTTGCTAGTGACATCACTAGTCCATATTTTGTATCAACTTCAAAATACGCACCCAAACAACGTGTATCTCCGACGCATTTTTTGTTTAATAAAAAAAGTAAGAGCGAAATTTATCGACGATGTTTCCTTTTTTTTTTTTTTTTTTTTTTTTTTTTTTTTTTTTTTTATCCTCCTATCGAAACAAGTTTCGTTCTGTGATCTTACACGACACATTGTCCAGACCATTTTCGTTATATACGCTGGTGCATCAAGGCTTCCTGTCATTTAAACTTTAGGCGACGCAGGTGTCGATCGGCTCCGGTCGGATGAGTGTGCCGTGTGTGTAGGCGGATAGGATAGGAATCTAAGTTTATCTTTGGAAGAGACGAAACTGTTTTTTTTTTCGAGGCATCCAATCGATAACGCATGCTCCGTCGAAAGGAAGCTCCTTCCCCTTCAACTGATCAGCTCTTTCATGCCGAGCCGCCTGCCTAGTCCGCGGCGCCTGCAAATTTGTTTGACCAAATCGCTATGGAGTTTGGGCGAGAGAGTAGATTGACCGCTATAGAGTGCTGGCGGTCTTCGCAGCCAGTTCGGCTAACCTTGCGTTATTTCTGGCCAGCGAAACTACGTTAGTATCCCGGCTGAAGCGAAAGCTTGTCTTCCAGATTTAAGCTTCTCTTAGCGTGATGAAAAAATTAGTATAACCCTGAAATGGTAAATTTATATTATATATATTATATTAATATTTCTGAAATGGTAAAAACCAATTACAGCTCGTAATCTCAATAATTGACAAAGAGAAACTAATTTTTCTTCTATCCTGTACCAGGTACAAGTTTCATGAGGTCAAGTTGAAAAAAGAAATTGACCCTAACTGTAATGCGTGCGATATTTTAAAATTCAAAATTGACGAGGTCTACAAATTTCTACAAATTTTAAAGCAATTATCTGCAAATTTATACAAATTTCAAATACAAATTACAAAAAAAAAATACAAATTTTAAAGCAATTATCTACACATTTCTACAAATTTTAAAGCAATTATCTGCAATTTATAAAGAAGTGCTTACGAAAATATTCACCACGCTTTTTACTTTCGAAACCCCAAAAGGTTATTATTTTCTTTAAATTTCGAAACATTGAAGTAACACTGAAGATTCTGAACTCATCGTGTTACTATCTCAATAGCAACCAGCACTCCGGTATCGAATAAACGAGAGCCAGCCCCGGTAATCGAACTCAGGACCGCCGGAGCTACGACGAGTTCTGCTGATACGGTTTAAGCGTTTTATACACGTGTGTGTTTGTATGTGTGTGTGTGTGTGTGTGTGTGTAGGAGAGAAGATTTGGGAACTTTGCTGGTTAACTGGTGGTTAAAATTGATTAAGCATATATAGAGGATAATTTTGATTTTTTTTATAGAAACAAATGTTATTCGCGTAGCGAGTGGATACCGGCGGCTCACCTCCATTGGAATTGCTGGTTGCTCACCATAGTGACAAACTCAATCTATGCGGGTCGTTGGCGCGAATGAAGCGTTCGTTGGATAGAGAGAGCGAACGAGAGAACGGTGGTGCTGCGCGCACAATGCCGCGCCCGCTGAACCGTGGCCGGGAAAATTGACTTCCAAGATGCCCGTCAACTTGTTTGAGTGGTCCGCGACTCGCGACATCGGGGAATTGAGAAGTCTCGATGCCAATCTATTGAATTTTTTATAATGCATTTGCTTTTCTCGCTCTCTCTTGCCTTTCTAGCTATCGCTTTTTTCTTCTTTTTGCACCGCGGCTCAAGAGTCTTCTCTTGAAGGCAGCCAATATTGCACCGCGACCGCAATCGATAGACCGACTGAACTTGCGCTCGAATGTGCGCATATAAACGCAACCCGACGTGTGACGTACATTACATGCAACCCGAAGACATTGGAGAAGTTGCGATAACGTGGAAACTACGTTCGTACATCGTGTTATCGAATGTCTTTGAAATAAACGTGAAATACGTCACGCGCCGTTTGGCGCCAACACTCTACTGATGCGGCGGTAACATCGCCGGATCGATGCTTGCGCGTGATCGATCAACAATTTGTTATCCAATTGTCGCCGCGCGGGCTAAATAAATATTATAGAAATTGAATAATTTCATTTAGTTTTTTTTTACCCACTAAAATTGGTTATTTCGCCGTTTGTAATTCAGAACCATAGAGACATCGTTGACGGCTTCGGAAACATTTCCAAAACAGCGTGAAATTATTTTCCACTAGTTGAGCTGAAACTTCCCATCTTTCGGCAAACGCATAGAATGTTCACACCACTTTTGCTGCCTGTACTCGTCGGTTTTTGGCCACTGGGGCACTTCTTTTTTTATTTTCGACTATTTATTTAAACTAATAAAATAATTCTGAAATGATAAAACTAATAAAATAATTCTTATGAAATTATTTTAATTATAAATATTATAAATAATGTACTTTGTAAAATACATGTATGTTATAGTGGAGAGGGGTCAATTCATGTTGATAAAATTATTTAAATGATGTTTTTGGCAATCATTGATCGCCGTAACTGAAGTGAATAACACAACAGCAGATTCTGCACCCCTCTAGTCGCGTGAGTAGTTGTGGAGGGGTACATTTTCCAATCAACAAATTAATTATGCCTTAATTATTTTAATGATTTTTTTAAAATGTAATCGAAATTAAAAATTTAGTACCATGTATTTGAAAATGTGTTCAATTAAAGTAACCGTGCATGTGAGTATTCTGCCACAAGGGTCCCAATTTTCATTCACGAAACATGAAGCCAAAAATGTCTGGCACAGTGGAATATTCTCTAGTGCCAAATGGTCTTTCAGTGGTTCGCTGCACGATTGTTTTGTTGAAACAATTGAATGGCAAAGAAAGAGAGGGTTAACACTTCAGATATACGTCTAATTTCAATGTGAGATGTGTGTCGGTCGGAGCCGTAAGTGTCGGACGATAAATATTATTCAACTGTGACTGCTACAAGGCTCGACAATTTTTATGACTGCTTCGAGATTTTTACTTTGTACTCACGGCAATATAGAAGTGGTTTCAAGCATTAACGTTTCTTCGAACGTAATAAAAAAATGTCGTTTTTTTAATATTGTCAAAGGTATTATGGCGTTCTTAGAATATCATATTAAAAGGGGATAGGATCGTATAAAAAATATGTAAACAAGACATTACCAAAAACAAAGCTGTGCGACTAGCGATTTGGCTTTCCTTCTAAGCCTATACACGGACAAATATATTATTCCTCGTATTCTTGAATGACTAATCGCAGTACGGCACGCAGTATACTCTTTATTGCGGTGTTTTTTTTTTTAAATATTCCTGCTAGGGTCCTAAGTGGGATTAAAATCCATTTGCCAGCCCTGCAAATGCACCCGACAAATAATTTTTTACTGTTTATTGCTTGCTCCAGCAGTGCGGCAGTGACGCCAGATTAGTTCCAGGAAGTCTTAGTAATCCAATTTTTTCCTAAAGTGGATTCTAGCGTCGTAAAAAAAAAAAGTAATAAGTTTCTAAAGTTGATTTTATGTGCAATTTACGCAAGGCGACTATGAGACCAATTTAAATGTATCGCGTTAAATCCTCTCGTATTAGATGTTTCAAGAATCTCATAATTGAGATAATTTCAGTGCAAGTGCATGGGTATGGGTATGAAAAAAACCCACTCTGACTGTGAAAAGATAAGTTACGATTTTCTAATGGTGGCAGGAATTGGTATGTTGGAATTTGGAATTTTTTCTAAATTGTTATTTGTAATTATTGACTTATTTGTTTTTTTATTAATAATTTTAATATCATTGGTAAGATGCACAATTTTGGTGGACGAAAATTGGAATATTAACTTCTCGCACATGACTGGAAAGCTTTATTCAGTCCTGTATCCACAATATTCACAAAATATATAATATATATCCCCAATATCCAATATTCAAGAAATGTTTGTTTGATGCCCACAATTTCTCAGTCGATGACACCACAGGATCCCACCATAGACAAACAATTGATTAACTTAAAAGCTGGATATGTATTTCCTAGAAATCCTAGATACCGTGATACCATCATAGATTTCAGAGACAAATAAGCTCTGTTATATGGTATCTCAAAAGCGGTTACCCTAGAATAAAAAAAAATAGGACACGAAATTAGAAAAAAATAAAAAATCGGTTATCGTCAAAAACGTCAATTGTGCAATCGTTTAAAGATTCCGTCTAAGCACTATATCAATTCAACCGTGTAAAGACTGAAGGGCACTCTATCGTCTCGAGATTTTTTTCTTATTTTTTTTTTTACTCGAGAAAACCGATACGATATTAGTAGCAGGGTTTGGTGAAAGGTGGGGGGAGAGGGGTGGGTAGCGGAGTTGTGGATAAGGAACTATATTCGGAACGTCCAAGTTAGAAGTATAGGGACAATAGAATTTCCGTAATGGGCCAATATCCTTTCGAAGGATCAAAAGTAAAGCCCTTTTCCCCCTATCCTCTCTCTCTCTCTCTCTCTTTCTATCGGCCGATCCACGCCATCATCTACCGGTTCCTATTCTCGTATTAGAAAGTCCGACCGGTGGTGATGGTGGTGGCGGCGGGAGGCCAAAGGGTGCATCAGCTCGAAATATGGAAGGAAGCCACAGGCAGACCGCATCAAATCAAAGATGATCGCCGGTCGTGCCATTGGAGAAACGGCGGGACGGGAAAAAAAAGTGAAACGAATGGATTGGAAAACGGCGGAGAAATCGTTGGAAGAAGTACGTATACTGCGTATACACACACTGTGTAGGCCACACCAGCAGAAGAAGAAGAAAAAAAAAATTGTCGTTTAGAAAGTCCCGCTGCGGAGAAAAAAAGGATTTCCGGTCTAAGAACAAAAAGCAGTTTCTTTGTTGTCGTCGTCGTAGTCCTCCTCGACGTCGGTTCGAAAGTGGAAAAGGGGGCGTGACGATCGCGTGGCGCAATAGAGGAACAAGGGAGGAGAACCGGGCCCATGCGACGTCGTTTAGTACCGGAATTCGCCGGAGACCCGTCGTTCATAATTGGGATTAATGCTCTGGGCGTCGAGAATTAATTTAAAGATTTCTTTTCCCACTTTTTTTTCTTTTTTTTCTTTTTTATAATTCACCGTAGCGCCTAGTGCACTACAGGAATACTGCACCCTCGTGTCTCTTTGGAGATATGTGAGGG
>JAUJYS010002955.1:0-13835 GCA_033995665.1 Melogona broelemanni | reverse complement strand
ATAGCCAAACTGCAGGATCCACCCCTAAGCTCTGGACTCCCTAATGGAAGCTCAGGGGTGACGCCAGTACCCCAGGCAAGAATTATACAAATATTACAAAGGCTAAAATTGCCATCGTTAGGTGCGCTGAGGAGGCGTTAAGAGCGAGAATACAAAAAATACACCAATGCAAGGGACTGAGCATTCATTCGGTGATAGGATGTCACACAGGGAATGACGTCATTGAACTTTTTTCTAAATTAATTGTCGTCAAAGCATTTAAATATATCAAGTCAAGAATCGTTTTACATTTCTTTTGCTTCACCAGCCAAGAGAAGATATGGCTGTAAAATAACAAAATTTCAATTCCATTACAATCTTCATTTCGCAAAATAAAAGTAACGATCAAATGAAATTACAAAGTACGGATCAAACGAAAACATTTTTAATGGCTTTATTATAATTATATTTACTGGAACGTGATTTTTTTCGGTCACACCAAATAAAAAAGAGTTATTTGAAATGCACTAAAATTCGTTTGCCCAGTTACTCCAAATCGCGACTCATTGCTACTACCTAATTAGTTCTTGGAAATGCCGAAACCGCGATCCGATTAAAAAAAAGGCTTCCTTAACTGTGCTGGGGCCTCGCATTAAGCCTGACCGGCACACACGCGAAACCCAGCCCGTTATGTCATAAATTTAGATAGGATATAAAGATACGAGATAAAAATGAATCGAAATGTTCGCATACGCGGTATAATGGGGAGACAGGGGCGAGGCGCGGAATGATTGATAACTCTCCTGTTTGAACCAAAAAAAAAAAATGATCTAGTACACGTACGTGACACAATAAAAACGTAAACAGGAACATGATTACATCGACGGTTGGCGCCCAATAATTTGCTCGATACACAATCCTTAATCGAATCCAAATCGATGCATCGATATCACTTTATGGCCAAGAACGGTTTATTTTTACTATGTAGCACTTTCAAAGCACTTTATTTGGAAAGGAATCTTTCTTTACAAAGCACTTTATTTTGAAAGAAATATTTCTCACAATGCGCTTTATTTCGAAAGGAAAATATCTTTACAAAGCACTTTTTTATATTATTACTGTACATATTATAAGTACTGTGCATATTATTACAATGTGACACCACGATAAGTCTCGCCTTCTAGAGACAGTTGACCATCGATTGTCGGGTGTTTACATAAATACAGCGCCCATCACAATAAAAAAAACATACGCTGCATCTAAGTCAAAAGCACACTAGTGGGCAATATTAACGCCAAACATCAAAGCGCTATAACGCGCATCCGCATAAGTAATTAAATTTATTAATTAATATTTAATAATAAAAGCATAAATTTCACAAAAATATGAAGTCTGAGACAAATGTACACATGTACTTGTGCAAACAGATTCAAATCTATTTGATGATTCGAAGATTTCTGAGCAAAAAAGAAATATTCGCAAAATAAAAAATGCAAACAGAAAGAATATGGCAAAAACAAATCAACATAAAATGAATTAGCTACAGCTTCTTCTAAGCTTTTTTTCTCATGAGCAGTTACCATAGATCATAAAATAATATCAAACATTCAAAGCCGCAAAAATAGCTCTTTTACAAATTGCATAGGATGGAAATCGGGAGAAGAGATTTTTTCTCGTATTTGACGAGGTAACGGTGTCTGCCGCAAAGTTTAGGTCGGCAATGTGTTTCCGTGCACGTTATTTAATGTGGTGTTAATGGAATGGCCTGGCTTTAGTGACTGGTATTGCCGTGCAAAACTAATTACAGCCCATCATAACTCCTTTAGCAATCGGGACCGAAAACGTAGGCAGTTAACAAACGGTTTAATAGTTTGGAAAACCCTTTTCTTCCTTAGACCCGCTGCTTCTAAATAATCGATGCTCTTGCATTTAATTGATTACGGTTGTTCTCATTGTCTATTGTAATTTTTACATTTCGGTTTTCACTTATGTCATTGGTGTCACCCATTACGAATAGGGCATAGACTTTTTAAAAGTAAGAGATAAAAAAGATTCTATATTCTTTAATAAAAAGCGTAACTTTCTTTTTTACAATTACCACCAAAAATATAAAATTAGAGGAACCTTTGGCTTCAGTTACACCTACTAAGAATTTGTAATTTATTTGCTAATTTGTTATTGTTTTCCTAAATATCGAGACATCTTGATTTTCTAAAAAAAAATATACGTCAATTGGAAACAAATAACATCAGGTTTCTTCTAAAACGTATTCACTTGTGCAGTTTGCTGAAATATTACTTCTGTGGGCTAATGTTCACTTTACTGACATGAGCGATTAGAAAATACGGTATCGAGTGGAGAGCGTAGCGAAATTCAGTCTCACCTGATTTGTCACTTCATGTTATATTTTTTTTAGGCAAGTCAGTTTCGCTACGCTCCCCCCTCGATACCATATTTTCTGGTCGCTCATGTCCGTAAAGTGGACATCAACCCTTCTGTGTGACTTTTGGATTATGCCAATACCTAAGTTGTTCGAACAGATCTCAGGCGGTTTTGCATAAAACAATTGCTTACCACGACCTGGGATTACTAATGTTATTGCGTGATGAACCATCTATTTCTTCGGGTACCGACTTTTCTAATTAGGAAAATGTACAACTAATTAAAAAATGCATTTTTATACCGGCTGTTAATGGTTGGTTGGTAAGGTTATATACGGTGCACTGTTGTACCATTGCATGTAATTGTGTCGTAATATTTCCATATGTGGTGCTTCAACCCCTATAATATAGTGTTGTTTACCTCAGAAAGGAAAGAGTATTTCCTCTCTTCCCTTATCATACACTTGTATTCGCATTCCTATTCGCATTTTACAGATGTTCAATTTTCCGAGTGAGGCGCGTGCAGAATTATTTTCATGCTACTCTTCTCCAGTCTTGAAATAAATAAAAATGTACTGTACTGTACCGATCGGATACCATATTATCAAAAAAGTCTACTCAAAGACACAATTTCGGTAATTCGATTTTATTATTTCTTAGACCGACTAGTTCATTATTTGTTTTAATTTTTTTAAATTGAAATATTTAAATTGGAAAATTGAAAATTGAGAAAAAAAAGAGTTAAATCGAAATATTATAATTTACATTCACATGTTTTTTTTATATACTTTAATATTTAAATTGTTTCGAGTATAAACTTTGTATACTTATAATTTTTTTTAGAATCTTGTAGTCTTATTCTAATAATTAAATGATTCAATATAGATGGCGCTCTGGTTCAATAGCGAATCGTGTTTAAATTTGCGCTTATGTCATTAGAGGGGAGATGGGGCTACATTTTAGTGCTGTAAAGTCGCTATAGTTTAAAGAACTATTTCTCCCCTTTAATACTTAGAAATCATTGAAACTAAACTAGATACCACCGTCCGTCGTTGACAAAATAATGTCTTTGCACTTCCTGAACAGATACAGAATACGTAGAAGTAAGCAATTTTGTGCAACCCATCTTCTGTCGGACAAATGTTTTCAAAATGGCGTTTGTTGCAAAAAAAAAAAAACAGCAAAAAAACTTTCCCACGATCTGGCCACACTGGCATTTTCCAACGAATAAAATGTGGGCCTGAATCACAAGTTCCACCTCGGATAATGACAATGCAGCCGATCGGCCGACCCCCACCAACATCTCTGACCAATTTTGCTACCGCCTGCGTTTGTGCGCAGTTTTACCGCGTGCAGCGCCCGCACCCGCGCGCGCGCACGCCGCATATCTCGACTCCTAATCATGGCATTCCCTTCCTGGTTTTCCTGCTACCCGAACGGCATCTGTGACCTTCTCTTGATGCGGTGTGGCCTGCTAGGTGTGTCCCGGGGGCGCTGCAAAGTGAGAGGGCCGGCGTGGATGTCGCGCGGGGGGTAAGCATCGGCGACAGTCAGAGATTCCAACACACCCGTTCCGGCTCGAGAACCTGAACCTCTAGGTTACCGCTTGACTTCATACCTAAGTAATGCCAGTGTTGGGTAAGAACGGAACGGAAAAGTTTCGTTCCTAGGAACTGGTTCATTTTATGAGGAACTTAGGAACGTCTAGGTTCATTTTTCTAGGAAGGAATGTTAGGAACGGTTTAGTTCCTTTTTTTGAGGAACTGGAATGGAGGTTCCTGTTCTGTGTACAGGGTTCCTTTTGCCATCCAGAACTTCAATTTTCTATGAGTACAATTTTCTAAAGCGTGTCGACGGCGGAACAATTTTACTGCATCAAACATAAATTGCCAAATAATTTGATCCATCTCAGCAAATCGCAAAACATTTGACGGCCGCATGAACGATGATAATGGACGATGACCCAATAAGTAACTAAGGATAATTCGCCGACCATCGACCATCGACTAACTAAACTTTCAACGAAGGTACTTACTATCTCTGAATTGCCACCAGACGGCAGTAATAACTGCCATGCACAGAAGCAAATATAGATATGGCTACAGTCGGATTTCTCACTAAATGAGTGGGGAGGACATGAATAATATTATTTTGCCGTAGTTAGATCACAGTAAAGCTGCGAAAGAAGAAAAAAAATAAAGAGAACGTAAACCTGCGTTTAAAATTTGACACTTCACGCACACAGCATTTTCTAGCCGACCTACTCTTGTCAAACGCTTTTTCGTGGGATTTCTTGAACGGTGCCACGGTTTTGTTGATGTGTATGTATGTGTGTATGCATGGGTTAAAGTTTGCCGCGTTTTTTGTCCTATAATCAAAAAAATTCTAGTTTGCACTTGTTTGCTCGGAGGTTATGTAAACTAACGTAATAGCGTTTTCGTGTACACTTTTTCTAGCAGGCGAACATTTTCCCCTTCTGCACCAATGTTCGGGCAGGTACACCTCTGTATAATTTGTAACCGGTTTTGAGTTGAGTCTAGCTAATTGGTCTCACTTAAGCGGTGCTCTAATGCAGATCTGTGGGAAACTATATTTAGGCGAAATGTGTGGCATACCAGCCTGGAAGAAATACTATATTTATTTATACTGCATATTGATAGCGCGCGTAACTGTTTTGCTCCAGCGCCATCTACTGAGAATCTATGCAACTAAAACTTTGAAAGATAGCAGTAGGTGCCTATTCCCACATGGCTGTCGTGATTAGATTATTGTTGACTTTCTTGCATCCTGATTCGTCCAATCGCTTGACGTCATTCAAATGGTAAAAAATTCTAATTATGGCTAGAATAGGCAAAATGACTGAACCGAATGGTAAAAAACTATTTCAGTTTCTTTGAATAATTAATCATCATAGCAATTTTGACAATTAAAAATTTACCCCCCAAAAATTGATTAATATAGTTAATATTGACTTGACAAATTTCCAATGAATGGCGTTGGTGTTTGCCAGATTTGAAGTAGTAGATAATTTTATTATTTGTTCCTTTGAAAATAAATATACCTGCTCTCTAGCCAGGTAATCTCTTTGATATTATGCTTGAAGTACGCAAAGTGTACTGCGCAATTTTCTTTTTGAACAATCAAGCGACCTTTCAGCCAAACGTAACCCCAATACGATCGCGATTACAACTCATGTGGAAACAAGTTATATTATCTCGTTTCGAAAAAGACAATCGTTCCTTTCTTGCAGCCGTCATAAACATTGGTGGCTGTTTACGACAGATCTTTTCAATGACAATCTGGTAATTAAGGGTACCTGTTAATTAAACAACACGGAAGGGAGTCCGCCCTGCATGCAGAGAGCGGTCGGAAGCCATCCGTACACTTACCAACGAACGAAGTTGACGTGAAAAGAGATTAAATACAATTCGCAATAACTTTTTTTTTACTTTACTGTCGCTGACTTCCAAATGTGCATCTAAATGCTTCATTTTCAAGCATTGACAAACAGGAATATCAAGGCCCAACCTACCTCAATTATTTTTCATGCACAAGTATCGATGGTAGAATAGTTGCTAAAATTCATTTTTATTTTTATATTTGCAGATAACACTTGTGGATATTGAAGATGTAAGTCGCTGAGTCGCTGAACACTGCTTATACAATTTGAATGGACGAATTGTAGAAGGGAAAGTGTTAATATTAATATGACAAAGCGAAATTTCCCAAGCAATTAGTCGGGTGCTACAAACCAAACACCATGGACGAATATCAAAAGGTAAGCACATAATTTCATCTAATTATTTTTTATTTTGTATACAATATGAAAAATTACACTTACTTTCAATTTGAGCGCGGAATAACTTCCGCTATTGACTCTGTGCAGAACATTTATTGGCGCCATCATAGCGGTGAATTGGGATTAGCATTTACAAATTGCAAACGTAAAATGGTAATATTCGAATTATTAAGAAGTTTGATGCAGGGAAGGGGTTGCAATTGGATTATCGCGATGCAAGTTGAGTGCTAAGTAACGTTTGATTTCCTAATGCGGAACGCTCTCAATGTTTAAACGCGGCCTTCGTTACGGCGTCGCTCGCTCTCAACTAGGCTGCACAGAACAGAAATCAGTGACGCTTCAAAATTGATAATTGAGAAAGATTTGGTTTCGCAACAAGATCGAACTGCCTCGCATAATGGCTCCAACGGAATCAATTTCCAATTTTAATTGTATTTAGAATCGCGTGCTAGTCAGTAGAGGCAAACAAAGGGCAACTATATTTATCATCTCCTGAGACCACTAGTCCACAAATATGCCGATTGTAGATTTTTACATGAAACTGTGAAAGGCGTCACTGACCTATACATCTTCGTGTATTCTTCCTATACAATTTTATTCAGCATAGCAATCGTATTCGTAATTATGATCCAGGAAAAGCTCGATGCGTCAAGCCGTGTTTTTAGTCATCAACGTAAGAAAAACAACGGTTGTACCATATATTAATTTTTCATGTCTATCTTTTAACTTCTGTTCTATTTTTGTTTTTTGCTGAATCGAATAGAATTGAATGGCTATTTCGCTTTCCCTTTAAAAAAAAATATATGTTGTCAAACTGTGCATACACGTTGGCGACACTACTGAATCTTTGTAATCAGTGTTTGCCAACTTATAAGGGGGCATATCTTTGGCGATTTATTGTTCGCAAAGGTGCAGGAGCACGCCGAGAAGAATGTCGTGTCAATAACAAATTCATTTTCGTTCATTTAAATGATTAATAGTACGGTAATTTAATCCATCAATAACAGTATATTATTTACCCCGTAGACATAATTATTATTTTTAAGAAAAATAAGACTGCGAAGTTGCCCCTGCAATAATTAAGAGCACAATTTGCGAGGAAAATGCTCAGTTCGAATACGAAATTTCCACCAACAGAAAAACCCATTTGAGGGATGGAATGAAAATTTTGTCGAAAGCGTAAAGACTTTGGCGTTGTAAAACTATGGCGTGAAAACTTTGTCAAAAGTCGAAGAAAAGTAACCGCGTTTTCTTCAGTCTCTGGACGATGCAAAAACGTGGAATCGGTTCTGCGGGTCGAAATACGAGCTGACTGCCTAAATAGAATTGGGTTAGAACACACTAACAAAGCGCGGCTGCGCGGCTTTGGTTTGCGTAGGAATGCCGTTTTCCTTGACGAAAACTGAAACGTTGCTAATCAATAATCGCGTATAGACTCGAGTTAGCATGCGCAACAACCGGTGATGCGTTCACGTTTGCCGGGCGTTTGTCGGCTGCAATTAAAAGTAATTTCGGGCAATCAAAGACAACAAAATGGCCGAACGCAACGTTTATAGTGCTACCTTACAGCGGTCGCAAATGAAACAGGCATTTTGCAAATAGAAAGTGCGTAAATAATTTATCTTTAGGTTTTTTAAAAATAAAATTATTAATATGCGTTTGGTGACCACCACGAGGGTCGTTAGCTATTCGATATAGTTGCATTGTCATCAACCAGTTTTTTGTCCGGGGAAAAATATAATTAAACTTTATCTTTAATTTACCGCAGCATACTGAGTTCAGTTTTTTGTGTAAGTAGAAGAAAATATTCGTTGGCTTCGTCTCTAGTCAGTCTTGACACTTGTGGCGCCACTAGTTCTGGTGCAGGATTGCAACGTATCAACTCATGAAATAGTAAATTTCGAATGGGATTCTAACCCCAGCTGAAGATTGCTTGGAGAGCATGAAATCCGGTACAGCCTCGCCAAAGTCGGATGAGATTCCTGTGTTCTAGACTTTTACCCTCTTTGTTTATGACGTAACGAATTAGCCAGAACTCGATGTCTGTTGCGAAATCCGAAAGTGCATGTGGCTGAAGCCAATTGAGGTGTGAACAGCTGCCGCTAGGATCGCTAGAATCTAGGAGCGAGTTTCGCGTCTTTATTACGGATTCATCGAACCGAAAAACCGCAAGTTAAGCCAACCAGCGACTGGATGATTGGTTCTGTGAAGGGATTGACCATGCCAAAGTCGAGCGTCTGATATTAATCATCTGCTCGGAACGAATTTGTAATTTCGATTTTCTTTATCGCGCTGACAGTTGCATTTGTTGCCGGCGATTAAAACTGCATTCCTGAATGCGCTTGAATGATTTCCGTCTGAATTGCATTGGCCCGTCGCAATCTCAATACTATATGCCACCTTAACCATTTTTAAAACTTAAGAAAGTGCGATTATGACTAACGGTGGTCTTTAGCGGTAGTTACCTATCGATGCTTGATGCATGTTGCTACATGTACAGTACCCACCCCTCATAGCCAAGGCTTCGGTCTGGCTAAGGGGTGGGAGATTCCCCAGTTAGGGGTGATGACAGGCTATATGTATTTTTTGTATTTTGTAACTTGTCAATAAATAATAATAATAATTGGCGGCAAACGTTAAGACAAAATATAAAATTAGGATAGTTATTCTAATGACAATTACAATTGCTTTCGACAAAAAAAAATAATAACAGATGGGTATGACAAAATAAAGGCAAGCAGTGAATCTTGCGTACACGGGATCTAAGGAGGGCAAGAATAATTTAACCAATCATTATATTTTCTTCGTCACAGTATGCGATGGTTAACTGTCGACAAATAATTTTTTATAAATTCATTACATAATTGTAATGATTTGGAAGATTAAACGTATCGATTAATTTACATAGGCGGCATTTAAATATGAAATTAATCGATTAATTACCATATGAGACATAGTAGTCATTCCTTGCTAAACGTGAAATCATTGATTGTCCATAGTAGTTTTAATGTTGTGGAGATTTTGACAGTTTGGGTCTTCGTTAACTTTTATATAAGGTGACTGCAAGTTTAATATGGAAGGTGGCCTTGCCCAATATTTATAGACGAACAGAATTTTCTCAAACCAGTTTCCCTGATTAGTAATTTGCACCCCAACGCATCTACAGAGTACGAGTATTAAAAACATAGCAGGAGGAGGACAGGTGGTGCGGAAGAATTTCAACTCTTTTCTTCAGTCATGAATTTGGCGACAGATGGCAGCACCGCGCCAAACCGCCATTTTTGGGAATTTCTTCAAGGGCAATGGGTCGGGTCACTCTAGTACCGTGCCCCCCATCGATTCAGAAACTTATCACCCGTTATATGCCGTTAAGTTGTTTAGTATTAACGTTCTACTAATAAAAAAAAACAAAAATGCGCTGCTCGAACAAATCATGCGTCCAAATCAAATCGACTCGATGCACACTTTTTAATATCAGAAAATAGCGGAGCCAGTAGACCCTGATCTTTGTCGATCCCACGAATCTGTGGAATGCCGATCTCCTTGCCGCAAAATGTTATTGACTGTTGTCGCCGGTTCTCGTTCTAAAAATGCACAGTTGGTGTTGACCTGAATCAGGCCTGTCGGAATAGTACATGAATGGAGGTGAAATATTCCCCCTGAAGGGCGCTGATGGTTCATATTCTGGAAATGCCTTCTGGCGACAGGTGGCGGCGTCAACTGGGCCAAGCCGAAGGCAGCTCAGCCAAAATTCAAGATTGACGCGTTATGACGTTAGGACGTAATTAGTGATTTGTTTAGTGCTCAACATATTTTAATAATTGTGTATTTGAACATGCTTCCTTCTGAAACTGTAGTTGAACATGCTTCCTTCTGAAACTGTAGTTGAACATTGTTTCATTCATACCAAAGATTTGTTTTTAAATTACGAGCGTATTTTTACTAATTAAATACGAGCGTAAATTTACTAATTAAATACGTAATTATTTAATTAATTAATAAATCAATTGAATATGAATCCGTTAGCAACACACTTTTATTTCTTATGGAAACTGACATAAACAAGAAATAATCAAATTCTTCCATTTAACAGACAGATTGCGCCACGTCATTGATTTTGTTGAACCTATAGAACTACTCCAAAGACATGTCTTTGGAGTAGTTCAATACCTATAAGTTCAATACCTATAAGTTTGACTGTTTGACATAGTATTGGACGGACCTGCAACATATTGTTTGTACCAAGGAAAAATGGCAGAGCTCTTGCAAATTTGTTGGCCATATTTGTCTGGTTGTGTGCACACATCTGTAATATGTTGGCATTTATTACCGGTTGCCACACATGGTAGACATGTGCATGCGCATTCCTACGTAGCCACTGGTCGTAGCAAATGTTCGCACAAGTGTCGGCTCGTTGTAATTGCGCTGTTGGCAATTACTTATAGCGACTTTTAAGACGACGGTGGCATCTGGTATTTTAGTCTATGAAATTGTGGTTGTTTGTTTGAAGCTAGGGTGACTTGCTAATGGGAATCCGTATATCATACACAGGCATGTATAAAAAAATGTCGGGATTTGTTTTAACATGACGTATAAGTTGAATGTGCAGTAGCAAAAAAAAAAATACACACTCATAACTCTCATACATTTTTGAGTTGAGTTTACAGTGATGTTTACGGTCATTCAGCATGAGTGTCGATTTGACATTCCACCGCAGAAATAATAATTTTTCTCAAGAGATATTTTTTAAATAGTAGACTTTTCTCACAAATAGTTTTATAAGTACAGTATACAGTAATTTACAGTGTTGCATGACTACATTCAGCATGAGTGTTGGTTTGACACACTGCGGAAATATTTTTTTTTATCTGCAGAGTTTTTCTAAAAGAAGAGATTTTTTTCACAAGTAGCAATCGTTCAGAAATATTTCTTCATTTTTATAAAACAAATCGCGAAATTAATTTTTTTTTAGCTTTCCTGGATATTTTTTTCAATTGTTTTCTTAAAAGCCACAAGCAATAAAAAATGCAACCACAGTCGACCATAGATAGGCACAACTCCTCCGTGCTCCTCACACTTTGCCTAAACAACAAGAGGGGTACATAATCTACTGTAGTGATATTCACTTCAGTAATGATAATTCCCCCCTGGGGGAAAAGAACTCCCGACGAACAACCTATAATGTATGTGAACTTAAAAATATCTAACACTGAAGCAGCGCAAGAAACCACTTGCTTTCTACTATTTCTGTGCATTAGTATATCGTTTCACGACTCATGGCTACGCGATGATCGCTTACGGTGAACTTTATAATAGCTCCGTTGATCGACTAATCATCTCACGCATAGTTAACGTTCGATCGATCGATTACATAATTGACACATCAATCGACAAATTGTTTTAAAAAAACAGCGTTGCGTAAAATTGCCCGATCGTCTAAGCTCTACTGCCGTTATAATCTCTCGCCACCTCCATGTTTAAGAATTTAACTAGGTTGGTTACCCTGTAGTTGAAGTCTGGGTGATTTACATTCGGGAATTGCACGCTGAATATCGGGTAACTATTTAGGAGCTGTTGTAATTTTATTAAAAATTAAATAAATAAGTATCCAAGAATAAATAGAGTATAAATAAATTGAGTATAAATAAATTGAGTATATCCAAGAAATAATTAATCCACGTATTATTAATTCCCTGAATTAAATAAATAAATATCCAAAAATAAATTAAGAAAAAATCCACGGATTATTCAATTTAATTAAACTGAAAGAAAAGGTTCATTTATTTTATTCTTAATTTATCCTTTGATATTTACTATCTAATAAATTTATTGCTCTGTAAGTATTGGGATAAAATGCTTGGAAAACAGGCTGTGACCAAATACTCGAGTATATTGTCTGATCTTTGTATTTTCAATTATTTTTGTATTACCAGCGCAGGTTCAGCACTGCTGAGGTGGTGGCGAGCTCGTAAAGTGCTTCCAACTAGGAAATGTATATTTTTTACTTTTGGCCAAGTGGCAATGTCTCCAATGTGGCAAGTAATTTCACAATCTATTTACGTGTATATGCGGTATCTCTATGTACGTGCGTGCTGCACTGTGTGCACGTGTACCGGGGTTTGCGCAAAAATCTTCACTCGGATAAAGAGTCTAGTAATGATCATGACCTCATTGAGACGAACAACGATTTTTGCCAGGAAGATGAATCTGCGGTCGGATCGCTAACTGCGCATTGCAAACGAGTTTAGAGGTTGAAGTCATTGTTTGTACGATGGCCGCCATGCCATCCATGTGCGCTTGGTTGTCAATAACCATGGTCAATGTTACGCGAAGTCAAGTCAGCGGTGCGCAGAACTCGACTGCAGGCCTTCTTAGCTATCCTCCTGAGATCCAAAGAATTAGAATGTGTACTCGGTAAGCAGTGTTGAGTAGGAACTGGTTCCTTTTTTTGAGAAGCTTAAGGACGCCTGGTTTTCCTTAATTTTTGAGGAATTGGAACGGGAGTTCCTTTTCTGTGTAAAGGGTTCCTTTTGGCGTAACCTTCAGTTTGTGCGCAATTTTCCAAAGTGTGTAGACAGCGGAAACGACTGTGTCCGCAAATCGGCATACGGCCTCTGTTCTGCTTCCGCAAATTTCTATGTGGTTCCCGCATGTCGAGAAGAAAATAAAGATTGCGTGGGAGATTTGCATAAAAAATCCAGGAAAGCAATCCGTAAGCTGTGGGTCTCAGGAGGAAAAGGATGATGGGTAAAAAAGCCCGTTAACTTATTAAAACCTGACATTGTAGCTGGGTTGCTGCAACGCAGGCGCATCACAACAGAGCCAGCTGCTGTAAGACATTGTAAGAGAGGTAAACATAGCCGCAAACCCACTTCCGCTAAAATACAAAGCGGTTGAGCTTTCGCGTGGCAGGAATCAGAGTCGCGTTACGACCAATTGTTTAGCTAAACAGTTAAAATTGGCCAATAAAAAAACAACGCCTGAGACCTCCAGTGAATACCATAATACCATTTACCTTATTTGATTTGTAGAATATAAAAAATTATCAATTTTGCCGAAATTTAGCAAAGTCCAAGAAACGATAACTTTTTACGAAGGGGAAAAAAAGCTAGTCGATAAATTGAAATAGTTATTAATTTTTAATTATTCGTATTTGACCCCAGTTTTTAAAATTTTGAATCTTACTGAAATCTATTCGTTCAGTTAGATTATTCGAATTTTGTTAAAATATCCTCATAATATATATAGAGTTTGTACATACTATGTGCTATTTCATTGCGAATAAAATGGAATTGATATATTTTTTTTATAAGAATCAGTACTAGAAATTAATCTAATCAAATATTCAAATGCTTATTTGGCACGGAAAATATTTGAAAAAGATGACAGTAATCTGGTTAATAACGGACCTCAGGTCTCAGGAGAGTACAAACAACAAGCATGTTTATTGTAAGACACACAGACAACAAACATCAAATATTCGAAATAGTCAGTACACAACGATTTACGCAATACCTGAACCTCTAAATTTCGTCAGAAGTCATTGGAGCATTATCAAATTTCACTTTCATCACCATCATGTTGGAAGAGGAGAGGATGTGTCACGTACTCACAGTTGGTGTAGCCCTTCTTGACCTGAAACTGTAGCAGAGTACCTAAAAGCTTGTCACTTAAAG
>JAUJYS010002954.1:0-13835 GCA_033995665.1 Melogona broelemanni | reverse complement strand
TCCATAGAGACACGAGGGTGCAGTAGTCCTGTGGTGCACTAGGCGCTACGGTGACTTTAAAAAAAAAAAAAAAAATGCTTGAAATATATCTACTACACGTATAATTCAGCGCATTCTTCATTGAATGCGCTGCTGGAAGTTCACATTCACGTAAACGGTCGCCGCCTTATTCCGAGCATTTTGATATCATTAGTTAAGGAAGTACGGCCGTACAGAATCGTCATTACACTAATTGAATCCACGCTCGTTTTTTATTGCTTTTCACTTGCGTATAATCTTTAGAAGCACTCGCGCAGACCGCCGAGCATATACAGTGTACTTGCACGTGTATACAAGCATACACACACTACAGGCGCTCTTGATGAAATGAGAATAGGTGAAAAATATAACGTTCCATCTACATCAAAGTTATGGCCTGTTTTGTATTTTATATTGTGGCTTCCAGTAATTTTAAAGGCCGTAAAACGAGCGAATAACATTATGTATATATATTAAGAGGGCAAATCATTTTCTCCCAATGTCAGGCGACGTCGGCGCGGTGAAACGCTTCTCGTCTTGCGGTAAGCTGTGACCGTTCTACGCTCTCCGGAGACCCAGGCCAACGCCCAACAGTCATCGACAGTCGCACACGTACATGTCGAATGTTTACATGTAGAGCAAGTACCAATAAATTATTTAAAGGGAGTTTTTTTTAGGATTTCCAGAGAATTAACAATTACCGTCAGTAGATTAAAAAGGTGTTGGAAAATATGTTTAGAAAATAAGATTCCATAAAAATAACCAACTGAAATTAATAATGATAAATTCAAATGTCAAGATTCAAAGGTGCATTTTCAAATCTTGTACGGTCTTTACATGAATTTCGAATTAAAATATATGAATTTAGTAATAAAAATATAATATTGAGAGAGGAAGAATCATCAGTCAATTTTCCAAAGGGTCCGAAATATTAATCGTAAATAAGAAATAATCCAAAATTGAAATAAAATAAACAAAAATGAATGTTCAAATTACTTTTCCTGTAATTGTTGAAAATTGCAATCTCAGAACTTCAAGGAACATTTTCAGGGCGCTTTTCAAGTGCAATATCACAATAGGTACCTATCGTCGTTCATCCTCGGTGCGTGCACGCCGAGTAGACTCTATCGTTGTGTCGATAGTGTCTTTAAACTTCCTTTGCTTCGAATATTCTAATTCTCGTCTATTCTCTAAGTAACCGGCATAACCATTTGCCGATGTACCAGATGAACACATGGTCTAACGAGCCATTCACGAAGACACACGCGGCGGGACGGGAAATGAAGTGCCGACCGTGCGGCAGAGTTGGGGACGAGATGGGGGCGGTGGTGGGGTTTGGAAGAGAGACATTGAAGGGGTGAGGGGTTGGTGGTAGGAGTAGCGGGGGCGGTTGAGCCATAACCGAGACAAACAGCCGAGGAGAGGAGAGCGGGTCGCCGAAGTTTCCGCAACACCGCGAGAGGTAATCGTTATCGAGTTGCCGTCAGCGAGGGGAATACGGAGCGTGCAGGAAGGTGAATCGAATGACAAATCAATACCGAGTTTTTCTTCTTCACTAGCCCATTCTCCCGGCCTGACATCGCGGGAGGGATGATCATGATGGCGGAATGCGAGGCGCAGTGATCCAAGTTGATCTTGGATCAGGGACAGATCGCCCGTGCTCACTAAATTTAACGGATTTACAGCGCGAACATTTTTTTTTTTCAAATTAAATTTCGTGTTTTAATGCTCTGGGCAAAAGCCAACTGAAAAAAAAAGTGACGCGAGTTTTGCACGCAACGAGCGACATATTCAAAATCAAGCCGTGATTGTTTCCGAAGTAGGCAAGCAAGCCTGTAGTGAACAAGCTGAATTTCAACTGTATTCAAATTAATGAAAAGGTGCAGAAGCACGCCGAGGCGATTATACGGTTAACAAACAAATAAAATGCTCGATGAAAAAAAGCATCGAAACAGTATCTCTGTACTTGTCGTATACCATGCATTGTATACAAATTTCAAAAACCACTATTTTATTTTTAAAAAAGTAAGGATTAAAGAGCGATCTTTTTCATCATTCTTTTTTACGGGCTTTTGACTGTTAGACTCTGTAGTCTACAAGTACATACATCTCCCAGAAACGCTACACCTGCCAATCGGCCGATAATATCATCACCAGATGGCGCCATAAGTTATAATGCAAATAGCCAATATGCAAAAAACTAGGCACAGTCAAGTCACAGGGAAAGTATGTCACCATCCACCATTGTGAAAAACGTATCAATATTCACGATATCTTGGAGAGGACACACGAAATGTGTTCCGCTCGAAAAGATTCTCACGAGAACAAAAACAAAATTAGTCAACTAACCGTGAGAAAATTTTTTTGAAACGATTTTTTTTTTATCTCCGACCGACCTCCAACATCAAATCCAATCAACCACAAGAAAACTAAGACGGCCTTCACGGATCGAGCGGGTTCGGTATATAATATGAGGATCGTCGTCATTGTTGTAGACAACAACAACTTTATTTTGTCCTGGCGACAGTTTTTTTTTTTTTTCTTTTTTGCCAAGCACCGGTCACCACCGCACAAAGTTCACCAGAGTCGAAAAGTCATAAAATTGGTCACCTCGACAAATATGGTGTCGGGCGGACGTTCCAGAAAAAAAAAATAGAGACCCCCCCCGGTCTATTTTTTTAACCAGGTCGCCCGGGTTCTCAGACCGTAGGCTCGCGCGCGCACCAATTCAGCGTCAAACTCATGATTGCATTTTTTTTCTTTTCTTCTTCATCTTTTTTTCTGCTCGCGCGCTTTCTATCGCTTCCGGCCGTTTAGTTTGATGGCATGTTCTCAAATAAACCTATTCTATAAAAAAAAATATCGGAATCGTCGGCGAGGGTCGAATCTCCGCTCGACTCGGTCGCCCACCAACCAAAAATGCGGAAGGTAGGTTCGGTTCTTCGCCTTATACTGCTCCCGGTAGAGAAGAAGTCCGCAGAATTGGTGGTGGTGGGGACGGGACGACGGGGTGGTTAAAAATGCTCCAGTATCAGTGACACCAATAAAGTCGAGAACGTACACCCGAAAAAGGAGGGCAATCGTAGATGTCAACCCCTTTTTTCAAGCGCTGAAAATGCCGGATAAATAATTCGGGGAGCCATTGGCGAAAAATAATACATTCCCATGTTACGAAAGAGAATAATAAAAAGTCTGCGATCAAACGTACAGTCTTTGTCAACGTATACACTGTAGCTACTGTATGTTATGAAGGGACGGACCACGAACAAGAAATGCCAAGTACGAAAACGGTTAAAGATGAGAAAATTTTTCCGGTCTGTCTTATTTTGACTCCCTCTATCCATTTTACTTGATATTTTTTTTTATATAATGAATTAAAATAATAAAAATTAAATAATGGTAAGAAAGATAAAGTTAAGTTCGAAGCTAATTTCTCGAGTATAACCGTTTTCGTAGTTGACTTTTCCTGTATGTGACCTCGACCCCGTTGTACGGCTAGGCCACTTAATCTAAAAGTGAATATCCGCATGAGTGACGAAAAACTCTTTTTTATTGCGCTTGTTGTGTTGCTCGTGGAAAAAAAGTAACCGAATAAAACTAACTTTTATCACGTGTGAAGTTTCCTGTGAGCGAATTACGACCTTTCCTATTTTGATGAACAGCTACGCACCGTTTTGACCACCGCTAAGAAGCCATGACCCATGAAGCCCGCTGATTTATTCGGCCATTATTCAACGGCCTACCAGGGCAACCTTTGTGCCATTATCGGTATTAAATATCAGCAATTGTTCGATTTAGTTCACTTGTTTAATTTAATTTCACCACAAATGAAAATTTTATCACTATAGCGACATTGTCAATAATTTATCGACTGTTAAATAAATGAATAGGTGTAACCATATTTAATTGCCAAAAACCCCAATTCCATGAACGTAATAGTTTAGCGTTTCACTTAATACAATGTTGTCGCACGGGAAGATTGGCGTGGGAACCACAAACTGTGGCACCACAAGATGGCCGCCACAGATAGAGACTGGCGAACGATTCGGCCAAAAGGAATTGGTGCGAGACAAATCAAATGCGTTTGACCGACTTGGCTGGCAGTCACATCCGGCGACCGTATCGAAACGGGCGCCTTCGTTGCCGAGCGCGCGCGGGGGGTCCATCACGCGACGTATCTTGACACGCAAGCGAGATAAATTCAAATCAAATATCCATTTGTTCCAACGAGGGCATTTAAAATGCATCGAATTCCTTTTCCCTTTCCTCACACACGATATATCCATATAAGAAATTCTAAACCCAACACATAGGCAGTATAGTACAGCAACATTTATAAAACAGGCGATTCTAATTTTGAGGCATGCTTGTATACAAGGTTCGTACATATAAATTAATTAATAAAGGAGAAACATGGATCCAATTTTAGGATTCCATGCTGTTAAAAGGTATGACATTTGGCAAATGATCATTAAAAATAATTCAAGCTAAATTAGACCCGCAAAAACAACGATACTTTACCGGTAAGTCAGTTATAGAAAAAAGTGTGTTCCAAGGAATTCATAACTACGTGTATTCTTACCAAAGTTTGTTAATAATGCTCCATATATCATCACCTACAGAGAATATAAGATCGCAGTCACGACCATAGTCCGTGCAATCAACCCAGCAACAACTGCCCAGAGATGGCTATCCGCGGCCAGTGATGGTGGAGCGTCCAGACACAATTTCCCTGTCCGAATCCAATTTCGCTAATGTCTAATTTAATGGACTCCACTGCGCGCCATAATTGATCCATCTCGACCACCGCGACGTCATTCATCGCGCTTTCATATTTGCGGAGAAGTTGCCGCGGCAATGGACACGTCTACAAACACACCTGAGACCCGCGGCACCAACTCGATTTGACAAGCTTACAAAAAGATACGTGAATGGATGAAAAAAGTATAACTTCGGAAAAGTCAAGTAAGGATAAGACATTACTTGACTTATTCGAAATTTTACTGATGTGTGGTGAATAGGTTTTACTATTCTGCCACTCATTGTGAGTTCAATTTCCGGTCGAGGATTCAGAATTCTTTGGGCGAGAAATTGCCATGCGCTCCAGCACGATATCAGGTACACATTAAAAATCCATACCTATCAGATAGTATGAAACCTTACTTTTGTGAATCTTGTTATTTTCTACCCAACTTTGCATCAGATTTTGCAAGCCATGCGAAACCATGCGAGCACCGATGTACTGCAGCGAAGCTGTGTAACGGGGCGCTGCTCGTTATGTCTGCCGCTTAATTTATTTAAATCATAACTGACGCTTGTGGAATACTTTCGCAACGAACTTGCAAACAGAAAACAAATATACCATTTTTTTTTTCAAAAACCGAAAATGAAAAATTTAAATTTAAAAAATGAAGAAATTCGATGGCAGACCCCTTTGATGGAACTCAAGAGTAACGGTCTCAAAAATTCAAGGCTCAAGGAAAAATTATCAATAGTTTCGAAAAGTCCAAATCCGGCAGTTTCGGAAACATGATAATGTATACGTGTATTACAATGACAAGACTTAACTGTTCTTTGTGACGGTGTCGTCTGATTCCGTGTTGTCTCGAAATCGAAAATTGGGAAGTGACTTGTCTCACTTTTCAAGCACGAAACAGTGCTGGAGAAACCGACGCTTCCTTCGCTCAAGAGCAAAGAAGTGCACCCAAGAAGAGGGCCTCAGCACGATCCGGCCACCAAAAATCATATTAGTTAGATACGACCCCTGCTCTCATGTAATATGTGTATTTTTATTACGCCGTTGTGATTTCTATGAATGAGAGAGCGCGAGAACGCGAGAGAGCGGCCATGATGATAACATCACAAAACACTCGGGTTCCCTCACTCCCTTTGCGGCCGGCAGCGCAGACCCGAGTTACCGCCAGATCTTTTGCTTACGCACGTGGCTCCGATAAATCGTGGGGCGCGCACATACAACGGGCCAGAACATCAGCAACTCTTAGCCCCAGGCCACGCTGATACCCCTTCTCCCTCCACTCTTTTTTTTCCCTACGTGACAATCAGAGGGCGGGACGCTAGAGCAAAATGTCGCATGAGCCAAAGAACGAATCTGAACAACGTTAAGATAAGATAAGGTACCAGAAACAGTCCCATGTTTCTGGTACCTTATCTTACTTCACCCCTAAGCTCTGGAATGTCCCTGGACAAGCTCGGGGGTGACGCCAGTACCTCAGGCTCGAATAAACGAGCCTTTTGCCGGGAATCGAACCCGGAACCGTCAGCACCGCAGTTGGAAGCGTTACCGACTGGGTTAGACGATTGTACACAATTTCTATATTTTTGCTACTTTTTTTTACTTGTTTTCATTAAGACAACCATATTTTAGGTTTTTCAATCACAATGACCGGAAAAAAATTGATAAATTATTTGGGAACTGTTAAATGTACGAGATGTAATTCATAGTTCCTTTTAGAAGTTGCGCTTATATTGATAGCATTCTTGTATATGACAGTTCCAAGAAATTATTGGACAAAATATAAACTGAATGGCGAAGCCTATAAATGCAAAAACCCAGAAACGCGATAAAAAACAAGCTATTTATCGTTTAGTTTCAAATGTCACAATGTGACCACTTCATCTCGAGTACATGCCCAAAATAACCGAACGATGACGGGGGAGAGCCACCAGAGGGCACCACGCGCCATGGCGCAAGCCAAAACTTGTACGCCAAACTTGTTTAAGTTCAACCAACTTTTCAATTGCAGCAGGTGAGCACATTCCAGAGAACATCTCGGTCGAAATTTGTGCGTGACGTAACTGACGTTTCGTCGAGCAGGTGACAGTTTGCTCCAGTGGCGCTCAACCCCCCAATCCCACCACTATCACCACCACGACGACCACCACCACCACCCTCCACCTTGGCATTACACGCCCCCATCACCCCTACAACCCCCAGCCCAACGCTGCATTGTCCGGCCGGCAGACCTCGGGTGACATACGCGCCGATCGATACATTCCGACAAGCCATTGTCCACGCATTCGACTTTTGGGTACCGTCCAAATGACCCGCACACCATAATATATATAGCCGCACGCGCACGCTATTCTGCCGGCTAGGCAGCCCTGGCGTCGGGCCCGATTTCTCAAGTTTTGTTTTTCGGCATTCTCTCCCACCATCCACCCACAATATAGTTCGGCGGTGATAGCTTGGTGGTGACGTACACACGTTCCTTTTTTTTTGTCGTGACTCGAGTGATCGTCGTAAAAAGTCTCAAGTCTGGTGGATCACCTTTGATCCGTCTCTAAAATAGTTTTCGTCGGGCCGCAAATTGAAACTTTAAGGCTAAGTGTGGATGGCAGGCGTGCGTGGGATTAAATTTTTATTTCCTGATGGCAAACGCTTTGATATTTGCAATAGATTGACGAAAACGGTACAGCCCTTGATGAACGTCGAACAAGACAAGAACCGCGCGACTGTGACAGATTGTGATCAGGAACTGTAGGTTACGAGTTTACCAGTGTTGCCAAGGTGTAATTATTAATTAATTTATAAAACATATGAGATGTCATATTATCTTTAGAAAAAGTGGCTTGACCATACAATTGATGGAAGAATATTGTTGGATTTCCTAAAATTGATGGAAGAGGTAATAGCTTACCCAATCCTTAATTTATTACCAGTGTCCGAAAGTGAACTAATAAGGTGTTTAGTGTGTCCTTCAAAATTGATTCTTAAAATCTAAACATCACTTAATTGACCTCAAACACATTATTATGTTGAAACAAAACTAAAATCATGATTAAGATTTTTTCAAAAAAAAATCAAAAATAGGATATTTAATCTTCATACACGTCCGACGGATCTAAACATGTGACTCTGAGGTTAAAAGACAGCCACCGTCACCAACAGATTGTATCATCCGACCAAAGCGGGGAGGGGGAGGATATAAAGATATCCGATCTCGTACGATATAGACAAAGTTCTTTTGTAGACAGACTCTTTTTGTACGACTCTGTCTGAGTCTCATTTGCCCACTTGAAACTGCACAAACCAACACATCTCTCTCTCCAATAGAGGGAGTAATAGCGTGGTGGATGTGGATGCACCGGCGGTCATCCATCCGATTACGGGAACAGTCCACCTTAAAAAACGCGCGCTCGTCGCTCGACCACTTCACGGGCCACGTGCCAAGTGGTCACGCGGGAGCCATCTTCCTCTCGTCGCGGCAATTAATGCGGCGACGGTGGCGATGACGACGAACAACGGCAAAGACATTTCTATGAGGTAGAGGGGCAGGTAAAATTATATTTCCGAGGGCGAACAATGTCGATGCCATTCTCGTAATACCTAAGCATTTATTTTCATTACTGGTAATCCAAGCCTGGCTATTCCAGCTGCCATTTCCCATCCCTTCCCTTCCCTGCCCCTCACATATCTCCATAGAGATCCGAGGGTGCAGTAATCGTGTAGTGCACTAGGCACTACGGTGATTTAAAAAAAAAATTATAGTGATAGTGCTACACAGTTAGCCGATTGTGTACCATATCATTTTATTTATCACTACTCCCAGATATGATTCGTGTCGAGAGTTTGTCAATGGATTATACCTTTAAAAAAATCGTAAGTTATCTTCCCACGTCTAAACGAATGTTCTAGTAGATGCAAACTGGCGAAGCAAACAGTTTTCCAATTTATGAGACCATTCTGATTTTCCCTAATTTAGGTCAAACAATAAGCCATTATCAGCCAATCAGCCAACCCCATCAAATAACAAGCGGAGAATGAATTTTAGCTTGTCGCATCACACGGCTCCTATTGCTTTAAACCCATCAAATAATTTAATAGTTTGGGAGCTGGTCTTTGCAGTAATAATTTTGGCGCATACCTGTAAATTCTAAAAAATAATAAAAAATTAATCAGGCAAGCTTATAAGAATGCTTCAATTTTTCGTTAAATCGCAGGTCAAATTTTCCAATCGTACTAACTGCCAGAAAAGAATTATGACAACACCCATTGCAAAATTGTTGACCGAAAAACGCAAGTATCGAAGCGAGAAACTGTAATCCATAAAAAATAGTCGCACCCGGGAAATGCATGGTACATTCGCCATCTACCAGTAAATCTCATTGAGTCGGGCACGCGTTTAAGCACGCGTTCAGCCGCGGGGCGCCAACGACGCATATACACACACATACACACACACACACACACACACACACACATAGGCAGCGGCTGGATATATGATTGTGAAGTTTTGCTGGCGAAGACAAATGCTACCTAGTGTACGGTTCCCAAGGTGACGATGACGATGCCAAATCGGCGACCAAACACAGTATATTTCGTCCAATCTCATCACGTCGCTCGACGACGCACGAAATTAGCCGGAAAAAAGGGGGACGGGCCGCCGCCGCCGCTCAGACACGTCGAGTAGACGTACAAAAAATATACGGCCGGTTGCGCACCTCTATTTAAATTGAGAACGTTGATCGTATCGATCTCATTCGTAACGTAAAATCGACAACGTCCGCCCAACAATCGGGCTCCAAACCCAGACCTTGACATTCGTTAAACAACCCAATTTCGATGCTGTTTCAGTTTTTTTGTACCATTAAACGCGTATTTTAGCTTATCGCTGCAGAAACGTTTCTAAAAGGCGAAATCTTGACGAAGTTCAACCCCGCAATGTCTTAATTTATCGATCCATCGTATTCGCTCTCAAAGAAGGAGAACATTGTCGTAGTTCAGGTGGTAGAGCAACCGCCTCTCGTGCGACGATCCCGGGTTCGATTCCCGGTTCGGACTCTCATTTATTCGATCCCCGAGTACTGGTGAAAATATGCCCATCCACAAATACTCAAACGTTTAGAGGGGTACGGTATCTCCTGTTATGATATTCACTTCAGTGATGACGCTCATTGATTTTCAACAAAAATCCTCTCGAATTTTTATTATTGCTCTCCGTAGGTACGTGGTACAATCGTCAATTTCAAACTACAGCACATCCATAACAATACAGTTGCACCCGCTTGTGGATAATATATTTTACTTCTTTTGGAAGTTGTAATTCTGCACCCGCTGCAGACCTCGCTAATACACGTATTTCACGCGAATAACGAGCAGCTAATGAAGTTTTATAATATTCAGTTCAAAAGCGCGCAAACAATACACGAGTCTTAAAGATAGAGGAGGAGGACATCACGTGTTCGGTCCAAAACACGAAGCCATTCTCTTATCTGCGCGCGCATTAGTTGAATTGAACAATTAGCGCCGCCGCCGTGTTCGCAGGTTGGCCTGGTCTATCTTAAACGAATGACAAGATTAACAACGGTAAACTGCTGCGCGTGGCGTTGTTCGCCGAGCATGAAGGGCTAATATAAAAGTACACGCTTTGCGGGCGACGGCGCTTCCATTTCCATTAGGTCTACATTTTGACTATAAACCTTGTCGGCGTCTTGCCCAAATTAACGAAACGGAATGGAACACAACCACGCTTGGCCATCGTTTACACTTTCGCAGGTGTGAAACAGTGGCGACGAGATCATGAGGGTCGTTCTGAAAGATACGACTTACAGTCTTTCGTAAAACACCGAATGAAATTATTTATATTGAAACGAACGATGATGAACTTAAGAAACAAATCCAGGACAAGACTGATGGTGACGAACGACTTGAGTTGGCGAGACTCACAGACTCACAAAACAGAAAACACAGAACAGACCCTCGCTCTCATGTCGCTCTGTAAACGAAATAAACCCCTACCTTACATCACGGCTCGATCATTTGGATCAATAATTAAAATTTAGAAAAAACTTTCGCTCTCCACACGTGTTTCGATCATTGCACATTTCCTTTTAGGTTGTCGCGTTTAAAATAATAACTGAATACACGGAGGAAAAAGTACCAGTTTTGAATTACGACAGGATAGCCTACAAATAACAGTGCCATAAACATTCAAAAATCTGTACTTGTATATTTCAAAACTACAAATACAATATAAAGCCAGGAATAGTGTCTTTATGTGCTAAAATCTTTTTGTGCACCGACGCAAACATATCCCCTAAACTTTGAAACTCCATCTAGACTCAATAACGGCTATACATCGGATAAATCGTGCCCCAGGCATACTGCGTATACCGACGCTGTTCTACGTATTCAATCCAACCCAAAAAGGTTTTTTCGCCAACATAAATTGTGCACTAACCCAATTCTATGGCTCAATAACGTTTTGCTCATTTTTCTGTTGCCCCGCATAGAAATGTGCGCGCGCGTACATAAATAGGTATACCACTGTGCCAATAATATGGCCCATACGCCGACGAGATCCGCCGATATATAAAAAAATCCTCTTCGGTCCCCGCTTCGAGATGCGTTAAAAAATGAATGAGATGAGACACGGGGTTATTTACGACTAATTAATATACGAGTACGTATTTAACCGAACTTCACCTAAGATACATTCCGGCAGTCACGTTGAATACCTGCTCTAAATTTCGGTAAGGTTTCTAAATCCAAAAATAAATCCTATGCAATATTTTAAGCGTACTTTATAAAAAGGGAACCATAATGTGACTCTTCTTGAACCTGCCTGCATCGTAAGCAGGCGGCTCAGAAAATAACATAACAAAGGCTATTATTCATGGCGAAAGGCGCATAAAAAAATAAAAGGAAATAAAAAGGCTAATAAAACGAGCAGATAATTCAAAGCAATTTTGCCACACAGATTCCCGCGAGCCGAAGCCTCTCAACACATACAAATGCAACATAAAAAAATGATATTTCAGCTTTAATTTTCGATTTCGATCGAAAAATCCTCTAACATCAAGAATTTATTCATAAAATATAATATACCACAATTACACTAGTTTATCTTATGTGTGAATAATTTAATTCAATTAATTTACATTTACCGGTAATTCAATATTTGGGCTCAACACATTTTTTCACTATTTTTTTTTTCTCGATCAATCGCTATTCCCTAAATAGGAAATAACTTGAAATAATAAATTTTATGGATGACTTTTGGTGTGATTTGATGGTCCCAAGAAGGTAGGAAGACTCACGGGCAATGATGGGTTATTTGCGGGAGCGCGCCTATGCATCGCGGCGCTCCCATATATCGAGAGGGACGGGCAACATTTCAGAATAATCTCCAGTCAATTCGGCGGCTTAACTACGTCCGCTCGGCGGCAAACGGCCATCCCAGATTGCGTTTCTCAGGCAGACACACGCGCGGCGCGGGCACGGGCAACGGTTTTACCCCCCGCCCCAACCAGCCAGTTTTTTCTCCTCGGCGTTTCACCTCACCTGGCCGCCGCCAACACCGCCACCACCATCACCACCACCACCATCGTACCCCAATTTATACACGTTTACGTGGCTGCGATCCATTATTGAAATTCAGTGCGCTCGATTCCAGCCTCGCGTTTACTTTCGACGGTGGCCACCAGGGGTCTCCACCTGCGTACCTGGGGCCACGGAACCGTTTTGTAGCAAACCAGACAACTGCCCGTCAGAAGCCAGACCACCTGGTTAAAAATTCATGGATCTCCATTTTCGACTTTCGCATTCACTTTCTCTTCATACAATGAAGGGCGAGGCGAGGTCGGAAAATGTTTCATAATTTTATTGCTGTCGCCTTTGCAGCATTTTCCTAACTTAAAATATAAACATTAAATAGTTAATACTAAACAGTTTTTTTAAATAATTTTTCTGGTAGTTATATTTTATCATTCGACGTATTCACGTAAAAAATTTAAATTGGAAAAAAAGAAAGCGTAAGCGAGTTATACATTAAAATATTGACCTAAAATGGAATTCACTGCATGTATCCCAACAATGAAAATGTGAAATCTAAAAGTGACTTTCCAACAGCCATCTGCATGCATATGAGCTGGGCGAAAGGATATCCAGACAGAGATTGAAAATCTTGCTCACGTGGCTTCGTCGCAGTTTGGCAATAGAGCCGACTTTACGGACTGAGAAACGATTTGAAACTGTCTCACATTTGATCCGCTGCAATTGCGACAAAAAAATACATTCTCTTGCCTATATTCCCCGTAAGGTGCACATGCAGCAGAGGACGCGCATATACGCACAATTCGCACGCAGCTCCTATAAAGATGACAGCAACGGTATGGAGGGAACAGGAGAACAGCGGGCATCATATACACGCCAGGAATAATAAAAATAGAACCGACAATCGTAAATAGCTATATTGGGACTCGAACCGTCACCCCATACTACCTTCGAGCCTCTATAGCTGAAAAAATTCTCTATGCCAACGGAACTGAACCTACTTAACGATATTGAAAATCCAGGATAGTGGAACAGGCGGCTCATTCTGAGGCCAGTGAACCCTTTGAGGCTAATTGTAAAATTAATAATCCGTGTCATTTGTGTTGCTTTTCTCCAATCTTAATTTTTAATAATGTCTATCCTAATACGCTATTTTTTATGTGTCACACTCTAATCAACTATTTTTCGTAATTAGTCAAATATTTATTTCTTCTATTTTAAGCTAAAATAGTTGCCTAACGTCCCCACTGACTAAAAGGACAGGTAAATAGATATGCTAGCATGCAGGTGTAACAGAGTCAAACTATATCTGTGTCTATGAGCAATATATCTTTCGGTAGCACTATCTGTAACAAATTATGAGGCCTAAACTCGGGTTTCAACTACAGGGTGACGGTGTACACTCTCCTTGGCTGGCACAAGTGAAAATAAAACACAAATCACCTTTATCTAATACTATAAGACTGAAAGTGGTGTCCTTCTGTCCGTGTGAAGCCAGCACGTGACCTAAACTGAATTTATA
>JAUJYS010002953.1:0-13838 GCA_033995665.1 Melogona broelemanni | reverse complement strand
CGACTACTGACGAAAACAAAAATGGCTCAATGAACCGACGCTCGGTTTGCTGTACTGATGCTGTGATTTGCACGCTGTGCGTGCAGTCGCAGCGACTAGTGGCGTAGTGAAAAACAGGCTTTAGTGTGGCCTACCAACAGTAGGAACGGAATGGAAAAGTTCCGTTCTTAGGAACTGGTTAATTCAGGGTTAATTGCGGGATCCGTGACCATGTGTTTAAGTGGCCTACCACCAGTGTTGGGTAGAAACGGAATGGAAAAGTTCCGTTCCTAGGAACTGGTTAATTTTTTTAGCAGCTTAGGAACGCGTAGGTTACTTTCATTTGAGAAACTGGAACGAGAATTCCTTTTGCCGTAACCCTCAATTTTCTACTTGTTAAATTTTCAAAAGTTTGTCGGAACAATTTTTCGCTAAGAATTTATTTTAAAAGAGTTGATGAAGATCGATTGATTTAACATTACTAAAAAGTAAATTATATCGATTTTAAAAAAAAGCAGTTTTGAAACATTTGTTTTATTTCATTTTATTTCAAATGGAGGTACGACGGTCCGTGATCAATTCCCAGCGCGTGGACTCTCGTTTATTCGATCCCGGGGTACTGGTGACTGAAAATGTACCCTCACATGTTGCCATAGCAACACTAGGGGTGCAGAATCTCATATTGTGATACTCCCTACAGCGGTCAGAAATATAAAAAAAGATCTGGCAATTTTTGGAAATTCTTAAGTACCTAAACCGGTCACAAAAACCCAAAGCCAATTGTGTGTAACCTTTTTTTTTCATCATTATTTGTCGATCACATTCCCATTAGGTTATATGTCCACTTGTATGTTACATGTCCTTGGCACATGTAAAAATTCGCTTCTTTTTTTTTTCTTGCATGATTTTTTTTTTTCTAACTTCGTTGTAATGCGCAAACTAGCGCTAAAGCAATAAAGAGAACCAGCGCTTACCGAAATACGGTTCCTGTTATCGAGAAATAGTTTTTTGCCGACGCAATCGGAATTCACTTTTTTTTTTTTTTTTAAATTGCTGCCCTCTACAGTTTGCTTTCTCGAATTAAAGATTAATGTCACACCCCTCAATAACTTATACGACCTTCCTTACATCACATCCTTTATGACCCAAAATCATGCATACCATCATATGGACATATTTGAAATATCGACAATTAAATGCAACGTCGCATTTATTTCTACCGTTTGTTACGCAATCACCACTGCACCTCAATTTCGGCTTCGAGCGCCCCCATGGGGAAATCAGCCGCAAATGTTCCCAAGCCTAGGTTTCTTTAGTAGATAGGGATCTTCAACGTGCACCTGGCATCAATCGTATACCGACACAACTTTCGTTCCAAAGTTTTTCTCGCTCTATAAATTATAGAGTTGACGTTAAGAGATTGAAATCCCGATTGCTGGCGAAGCGGGTAGTCAGGTACCAGGTACACTGACCACTTGACCACGCTGCGGGGATGCCATGTTCGCTCGCAACACCGTGGTTTTCGGATTATCATATCTTGGATGTGGAAGGATCAGATATGGAAAAGTATTTTATTTAGTGGAACAGCCCTTTATTATTCAAATGTATTGGGCAGAGACTAGAATAAAGTAACATGAAAAGCAGAATAAAAAAAATAGATAAGAGAGAATAGTCCATGAAATAAAATATGCTTTTTTTCTAGTGCAGATGATTTCGTTTACATGCTGTTTTTATGGAGATTTTATGACGAAGTACAGTTTCAATGCTATTTCAGGTGCAAACCGGGAAGTCCAGCTGTTAAGTTAATGGAAACTTCAAAATAATAACTACGAAAATGAGTGCCTGATTTTGAAAGCCTCAGAGAGGCCTTTGGCGGGGGTCAAATCATTGGTTAAAAACGAAGGTGTATTTTCAATATTTCCCCCCACCCCCCAGAAGGCGACTTGGTAATTTGGCCTAGCCCAACCTTCTAACCGGGGTAGGAATCTACACTAATTATAGTGTACCTTTCAAGGTTCATGCACGAAGCCCAGGGCGTGTGTACGAAATATTCTTGGCCGAAAAATTAAGATTCTGGGGTTGTTGTAAGACAAACTCTGATAGTTAGTGTGGTTAACATTCTCCCCACAGGGTCAGTGGCGCTGCGATTAATAAGATAAATTGAATGCGAATCGCCGAGCCACTGACCCTGTGGAAAGAAAGTGAACTACAATTACTAGCACATTTTGGCTTACATAGCCTGCGAACTTGCTAACTAAGCATCTTACCAGGCGACGACTGCGAATCTATGCGTAATGAAATTGTCTTATCAAACTATATAAATGCCACTAAGGGCGATGTTTGGTGCGTTCGAAAATAAAACAACTCTCGTGACTACATGTACGGGATATCCAGCATTTATGACTTCCGTGTGTTCATATCAACAAAGGTCACATGTGAGCATGAATCAGGCATTTACATACAATAGAACCCCCAGTGGCTGATGCATGCAAAGTTTGAGATTTCGTTGTCATTCATCTTCATGGTAATAAAATATTGCGCAAGACGACTGTATCGGTCGGCCAGGAGTCTACCGCCATCTAGGAACAGGGCAAGTCTTGTCTCGGGGCAGGTTCTGTCTCGTCTAGTCTTGAGAAAAATTCAATTCGTTATATTTTTTAACGGACAGTCGTGGCATTGACAAGACATGGTAATCACATCGTCTACTAAGCGGGTGGTCCCGGGTTCGATTCCCGGCGCAGGCTTTCGTTTATTCGATCCTGTGGTACTAGAATGTGCCCCTCACACATCGCCACAGCGACGCGAGGGGTTTTTCCAGACCACTGTAGTGAATACACTACAGCGGTCTGGAAAAAAAAAACATTCGCTTTTGGCATGATCACTAGAGGGCGTTCGTGTGACCTTCAGGTCGAGGTCGTGTTCGTGAGTAATTACAAAACGAGAAATCAGAGAACAAAAAAGAAATGTTACGACAAATTAAATTAAAAAAAAACTACTGTGCGCGTTTATTGGTTTACGGCGTTTGGCTTCAAATTATCACAGTCATTATGACGTCAGAAGGCGCCAGAAGCTATAATGCAGACAGCAAATGGGTTATTGTCTCTTGCACATAATTAATAGTGGGTTAGGACGTTTACAAAAACAAAACGAGAGGGACGAGGTCCGGGAAAGAGACGAACTGAGTTTTGGCAAAATTCACGAAATAAAACAGCAATCTACTGTTCATCCTGAACAGTAATTAGTATTTCATTATGCCACTTAGGCCTAGTCCCTTGTTGTATAATTGAGGTCATCGTTTGCCGTTTTATTTCGTGAGTTTTGCCAAAACTCAGTTCGTCTCTTTCCCGACGCTGTACCGGACCTCGTCCCTCTCGTATGGTCTCTTGTTTTTTGTTTTCGGCAGACCGTCCTCATGGGACACACACGCCGCCAGGGGGCGACCTGGTAATTTTGCTTCTGACCTACATAGTGATCTTTAACGTGTACCTGACAACGTACAGGCACGGGTCTCACGGCTTTACTTTCATTCCGAAGGATGGTACGAATTTTTCTCGCCCGAAAAATTCGGGAGGTATCGGCTGGGATCGAAACGCGATCACGGGAATAGAAGGCGTGAACGTTGCCACTGGACTACCGAGACCTCCTGAAATGGGCTATGGGATAAGACGTTCCCCTTCCCCATTTTACGAGTACTCCAATTGTATCTCGCGATGCTGTCTCACGCGGGGTGCTGGTAATTTATGTATCCGTAAATCAGGATTGAAAGACTAGTAAATTAGCTTCACGTAGAGAGCTATTTTTGTACGGTAATTTCGTGGAAGTCATGCGGCATAAATTAAAAAGCAACGTTAAAAATATATTGCCCACTTTTCTCAAGAAAAATTGCTGCGGGTAATGATGTTCAGATGTTGTATCAGAAGATAAGGTTTGGGTTGCAGCCGTGTGCTCTTAAGTGTTTTGTGTGTCTAACTAGATCGCAGGTTCCCTTTCCGGTCGATACTTTTGGAATAATTTTTTTTTTTTTTTTGGTCGAAAGTAATTCGTGAGCGCGTATATTTGGAATTGAAACTAATGTCGTGGTAGCGATTAATGCCTGTGCGATGTATTCTCTTGTCGACATCCAGGGGACCACATGGACATTTGCGTGGACAGATCTAAAGGTCATACAAGTGTATGCCGATTTGCGGACACAGTCGGTTCCGGTGTCGACACACTTTGATAAATTGTATTCTTATAAAATTGAATGGTTATGGCAAAAGGAACCCTCGTTCCAGTTCCTTAAAAAAAAGAACCAGTTCCCGGTTCAGTTCTTCAAAAATCAAAAATAACCTAGGCGTTCCTATGTTCGACAAAAAAAGGAACCAGTTCCTAGGAACGGAACTTTTCCGTTCCGTTCCTACCCCCCCAACACTGATTAATGGGGGAATGGAGCCGGTCAGTCGGGGAAAGTGATACCAGATCGTTCATCGCTTATCCCCCACTTCACTTCGTCCCCCATGCTACTTTCTTCGTGGGGGATAAGCGATGAACAACAACTTTCTCTAGAGGAAAAGTTAGCGAGCGCTGTAGGAAAGATCGAAACTTGCTCGCCAAGGTGAGTTCACTGACCGCTTGAGTGAAGCCAAGCAGCACGGAAATCTACCTGTAGCTACGAGTCGTCCGGTTTTACAGAAATTATGAGACCCGTCACAAAGCGGTTCATTCTTTGAAACCCTGCGGCTGACAAAGAGCACGGGGGTCTCTCTGTCTTCTGTTAATTTTTCTCATGTCATATTTCCTTTCTGGTTTTGACCGCGACACCCGAGAAATATAGGAATACCGGTTGGACAAGCGAAACCCCAGGGTCAGAATCCTACTTATTGACGCGAGGGGGAATGCCCCCAACGAACGATAATATTCTACTAAATCATAAGTATACATGAGAATGCTGCGAATTTTGGTTTGTTCACAAACAAAAATAACTGGAGAAGAAAACAACAAAATATGTGCTTAAAACGAAACGAAAAAACGACAGCTTCTTAATCTTGCAATTGAAATTGGAAAACATTTATCAAATTTAATGAAATTGCATAGATATGTTGCCAAGACCTTCCTTTTTTAATTTCCGTCGCGCGCACGTACACTGTATGATGTCACAATTTTATTTTGCCGTTCCAAAATGGAGAGAAGATATTTATTTTCATTTTCATCTTATTTAATTTAATTAGATAAACTTTTTCTAAATTGATTTCTAAGTTAAAATCAAGGCCTTTTTCGAAAAAAAACCGCACTGAACTGAGCTCAGTGGCCGTGGAATTCTCGAGATTTTGCATAACAAAAATCGTTAGTTTCGATAAATGATTATTTGGTGGACAGTAGTTTTGTTAGATCAAACGCTAGCATACATGTGCACCTATTTGTTTCTTGGTAGCTGATACTATCTTGCTCATTAATTAAATCATTTATCCCGATGGGAGAGCGAGATGAATAAAAATATTTTATTGTTCTAAACTGGTATCATAAATTCGCACATAAAAGTTACGGAAGCCAGCTTTTAATATCGTTGAGTCGAGTGCGCTTCGGAGTAGTTTTGAGAACGACATTGTATTTTTCGTGCGGGAAATTACTGTGAATTTTTATTTCTGAACACGTACCAAGGTCGTGAACACGTTAGAATTTCGGTAACCGAGGCTCACAGAGTCAGGGCAATAAAAGCCACCATTAAACCGAATGCGTTATCAAAAAAAAATTATATCCAGTTTTCCACCTTGATTACTCAATTACGTAAAATTCTAAAAAGTAAGGTTGCGGAGATTTTTATTTTTCTCTCATAGCGCTGTAGCCGTAGGAACGAAGGAGTTGTAAACTCAAATAGCCGCAAAATCGTAAGTCTAATACCGATGATTGCCGCAATTTTGCTTGACCGACTGGTAAACCATGACTGTGACCCGCTCCTCCCAATTCTCACACCAACTTACCCACATATTTTTTTTTTACCTGCAGAAAATTAAAAATTAAAATAATAATTACCAAGGGTTGACGGGATCGATTTCGTTGGCCCCCACACCACGCTCATCAGTCGTCTTTTCGGTGATTATTATAATCGTAAAAAACCAGTAAATAATATTTGAAAACGTGGAAATATCTATCAGCAAACATATTCGCGGAACGAATTTCGCAAATATCCTAGCTGACAGCGATTCCCGAC
Organism: Melogona broelemanni; assembly: GCA_033995665.1. Lineage (NCBI taxonomy): Eukaryota > Metazoa > Arthropoda > Diplopoda > Chordeumatida > Chordeumatidae > Melogona > Melogona broelemanni. The sequence goes on along the minus strand of JAUJYS010002953.1, from coordinate 7,672 downwards.
TACGGAAAGGCAACCAAAGACAATGAATGATACAGGGAATGTCAGCAGTTGGGGTGAGGAGAGAGAGGGGTAAGTCGCAGTCATGACCTCTGGTGGTGGCTTGTACATTCTTTCGCCCAGGTGTGACCCCCCTTGTGTGCGCATGGTTCATGATCCAGTTAACCAGGCCCACGGTGTGCATGATGATGAGTAAGCATATTTGAAGCGCAAATTAAATTAATCTTGAAAATTGTAATCGGCGCTTGAGTTGTGAGTGTCGTACGAAACTCGCAGTGTGCGGCTACATATATAGTGCATGTAAATTATGCCGTTTACAAAATAACACTGCACCGTTTCCGACAGCCAGTTTACGTTTATAACTTCTTCGTAAAATCGTAAAATTCTAGGAAACTCTTTAGTCACAAGGCACACTTATAAAGAAGATATATTATTTGTATTGTGGTCAGATATTCTCGTTGCTAAGCTCCAAACCCTCAACTTCACCCAGAATTGACAGCATTTTGGTATCCGAACAACTATTTTTTATTTTTTTTTATTCCTGATCACTGTAGTGAATATCGCTACCGGAGATTCTGTGCCCCTAGTGTCGCTATGGCAATATGTGAGTGACACATTTTCGCCAGTACCCCTGGATCGAATAAACGAGAGCCTGCGCCGGGAATAAAACCCGGGACTGCCCGCACCCCGCACCGCAGTCGGTCGCAATGCCGACTGGGCCAGACAGGTTTTGGTTATCATACTTCGCACTGCATAGAAATCTTATTCCTTATTCCTATTCCAGGGGTCTTGGTCAACAAACGGACATTCTGCACTAGAGGTCAAAAATCGATCGATGAATAATTGAAATAACAAATAGGATGGTACCTTACCTGATGGTGAACTGGAATTGAACCGAGCTGACTTGTAGGCGAACGTGCTGTCGATAAATATTCACGAACGAAACTGAATTAAAACAACGACCGGGGAAAGGTGAAGGTAGATCCCCGTTGCACCGGTCTCACCAAGTTCAACACCCAGCTGTGCATCCTAAAAAAGCTAGCTGCGCGATGTTGTATAACTGCAAAGAAATATAAGCGATAGAAGCCGGAAGCTACGCATGGAATGACGCCAAAGATGGTGAACCATGTGTAACATTTTAAAATCGAAAGTTATATCATTTAGTATTACACTATTTTTTTTACTTTTTAATTCTCCAAATGCTCTCCAAACTCTATCGTTGTGCCGATAGTGTCTTTAAACATTCTATATCTCCAAATGCTACCAAATTAGAAGCTAAATTTTGAATTACGTTTTTCGAAATTATTTTATTTATTTTGCGATTTGTAACGAATATCAAATTTTGCTTAAAGCTACAACTACTACAAGTAGTAGTAGATTGCGCAGTCATCTTTTCCAAGCTTAGAACAGCAATAGATTCATAAATTGACTCCGGAAATTAAAAACCCAACTTTCCACCTGTATTTTCGCCTCGAAGTACGTGAATTAAATCTACAAGATAAAAAGTGTAGGCATTCTTGTTAAATAAAAAACTACGTCGTACTTTTCTATACTATTACTTATACTATTTTTTATACTATACTCTAAGTATAATTTATTTTACAGCACTAAAAAAATTGACAATTTGTGTTTCCCCAAATATCCCGCCCACCGTAATGACTTGTGTCTGAAGGATGATGGTCGGAATACCGGCCATGATTTTTAATTAATCAATTAGGAAGAGAATATTGCCTTTGACCCGTCCCTATAAAAGATATTTGTCCTAACTAAAAGGTATTACGTAATTCACCTCACGTTCACCCTTACTCAATACCAAAATCTATTAAAATGTCTTGGCGTAGATTCACCGTGAAGGTCAAGATAGTGGTTGGCGGCAAACCCAATCCAGCATATAAATTGGTGGTAATAATTAAAATATTGACACTTATTGGCATATAAAATATTGCGAAATACTGGATCGGAATTAATTAACAAACAAATCAGCCGTGCCTATGTAAAAATAGACCAATAAAATAGCTCAGGCAACCTGTCTTAGAAATTTGGTTGTAAATTTCAAATGCACGTGCAGCTGCCACATCGCAATAAGTCAATTACGAACTTCTAAAAATGAAGCAGTCCATAAAATAGCTTTTCCTTTTTGCACCTTTTAATTACAAAAAATGATTCTGAACACATTCAAGTTGTTTTGCTCCCCAACTGAGACGGAAAGAAATGGGTTAAATTACACAAACAAATTCAAACATATAAATGCACGACTAAAATATAAGTGAAAATAATAATAATAATTAAAAACGTTCACACATGACATTCACATTACACGCGGAAGAAAGAACACAATAGTACAAGAAACAAATAAAAACGAAAATAGTTTCGGAATATACAGTATTGCATGTACACAAAATCAATCGAAGAAACGAATTCTAATCTTACATAATAAAAAAGTACAAAATTGGCAGTGAAGTTGTCAAGATTACAGCGTTATAAATACAGTTCACACCGTTTGTGGCGAGAAATGGGGAGTGGAACGGCTGGTTAAAAACCTGTAGTCGTCATCTAATGATAGGCAATAATGTTTTCTGAATGAAGCACGCAATGGCTTATAACACGGAACAGTCCTCCGATGCAACCGACGAAAGCCGAGATAGCCTTGAATCGCACGAAATGTTAACGACTGATATACGGCAGAGAGATTTCGAACAAAATATACGAGTTTGGCTATTAGGCCATGTGTCACAAATTTGACTTTGATGCACACGAAATGAAAAGAGTGAGAGGCAAGAGGCTCACTGAGGTTTACTGGCTAGGTCATTGTCGGTGTCTTCAAATATTTCAGAGCTCCTTGAGAGAGATACACAGCTAAGTCATATTCGTGGCACATGTTATAGTTTATTTGGCAGTGGTGTTAGATCTACACCAACACTTTTACAGTCGCCATTTAAACATTGCAAATAAATGTTGCTACCGTTTTGCTCTTTTATAAGTGCGAACATTTTCAAGTCACACTAGTAAAAAAAAACAAGGAATATTTTTGAACGATCGAGGAATACATTTTTATATTTATTTGTAACGGTGAGTGATTGATTTATCTGCAGTGTTGAACAAGTGGTATCCGCAATCAACAAGTTTTTCTAATGACGCCAGAATGTGCTCGAGTGTGTTACGGACCCTCACAGGTGACCGAATCAAACTTACTCGATGCTGTTCATCAAGGTCGAGACGATCATTATTTCCGCAAAAATTAAGAATTACGATTTGCACGTGTAACTTGGTGTACCAAAACGTTAATGCGACATTGTTTTTTTGTGCTTGTATTATTTGAAACAATTTCCAATCGACCATTATCAGCGAAAAACTTAAGATGAAAATTAAAAACCACAGTGAGAGCTTGTTGGCTTGACGTCACGATTGCACCAAGGTTGGTCGTTTAATATGGCAGTACATGTGTGCTTACTAATGTGCTTGCTTGGTAATTGAAGGAACAATTAAAACTAGTTATGGCTATATACCTAATGTGTAGCTATTTTCATAGAAACTGATCTAAGTTACGAGTAAAAATTGTCAATTTCAGTGAAAAATTCAATTAAAATTTCGAAAATGGAAAAAATCCTCTAAATTCGACTTTGGAAACTTTTTTTTAATTATTTTGTTATTTATTTATTGAACGCTCTATGTTCGGTATTTTTGTAGTTCTGTATAAATAATTTCAAAATCATGCCAGCAGCTGTAGCCTAAAATGGATGACGAAATTGTCAAACGTCTTCACTCCTTTAAATGAACCTTGCTTCTCTAGCCAATACCACGTTAACACAAATACACACTGAAATATCATACACAAATTGATTTAATCCCTCGTACACATACATACACTAACCCGGGCAATACTATTTAATCAATTTACACGAACAAGTAACACGCACGCCCCCAAGAGATGGGCTAGAAAACCCGCAAAGAACAATGAAATGAAATTAGTGACAACGTTGGGGGAGCATCGGTTTTCCATAAAAAATATTAACAAGAGTCAATCTTGGTTGATTGAAAAAATAAGCTTAATATTACAGGTTCAAATGAATCGAAAGATAACAAATAAATATTCGGTGTATGAATAACTTGGTTAATTAATGACAGTTGTGAGAACAAAAGTCGACTAGATAATTTAATGGTCCATTTCGGTGTTAGTAATGCAATTGAATTTGTTTAATTAGTTTTGAAAAGCAAATTTCATTTGTTTAGTTTCGTTTTTTTTTTCACTTCACCAAATTTAAAATCAACATTTCACATTCTTGTGGTTTTGCAATCCAAGCAAAAGTTGTGCACTATTCGCGGTGCTGAGTTTCGAATCTATTGTTATCGAGAATTATAAATTAGATAGCCGAAACACATACATTTTTTTTACCTTTGTGCAAACAGTATTAGCCAAATCACGTACCAAACTCAAAACTGACAAATCGCTCAAATTCAGCCATCAACCTGACATTATTTAGGTCTAAGCACAAGGTCAACACTCAAGGTCAGCTTCGGAACACAGGAAGGTTGGTTTATCAAGGCCAATTACGAACGTAAACACGAAACGAAACCTAATAATATAGCAGATCCCTATTACCATTTCATTCGCAACTTAAACTGCTTAACCAAAATAAAAGTTACAAACGCTGGCAGCATAACTACAGCAAAAAATGTACGCCAAAGTGGGCAGTTTCACCACTCTTCCTCAAATAATACGTACGTTTATTATTCTGTTTTAGTGGTTTTCAGTGGTACGTCGTCCATGTGTTTTATTGGCAGTCAACAGGCACCATCGGACATTGATTACCTCCCAACAATAGATGTTATAAGTTATGTGGGACAAATGACCCGACGCTGTAATCATTTAGAACCAGGTTTTAACATCAGGTTTACGCAAGAACAATAAAATGGGCTCAGTTTGAAGACTCCTTCGGCCATTGAACATTTTTGGGCAGCCGAGTAGCGGATAATCGTCAGGATCAACAATATTGATATGTGAAGTAACGATTCATTCCGCGAACGGCATTGGCTACTGTTGCAGAGATCTATTGTGAATTTTCAACTTGTTAACAGATGTTTCTCTTTCGCATTTGACCGATTCCAGACAGATTTTGACCGCGAAAACGAACAATCGAAATATCTCAAATGAATTCCTCAAATTACTAAACCAGTGCCAGTCACTTCAAAATGGCAGTGAGAAGACGTCAAATAATTTGACCGTAATTAGTACTAAAATTTAAAATTTCAACCACAAAAAAACTATATTAAAAAAAAAATTGAAGTCTGTAGCTTGAACTGGTGGCTGTTCCACAACGCGCGGGTTCCAACAAACAACGAGTGTGAAAGCTAAAGCCAAAAATTCCTCGACAGTTGTATCGCCAAAATAAAAGAGTTAATCACTCCGACCATTAGCTATACTTTACACGTGGTGACCGAATACTACAACATTGATGTCGAAACACTTTGAACCAATTTCGTCAGATACAATTAGTTACACATCATTCTCCCTAAACTTTTCGATGGTCAATGAAATATTAATTCACCCTTATGTTAACCCCTTCCCTCCCCCCGCAGATGATGACATGAACAATGGCCATATAATTAAAATGTGGGAGATCAAATAGGCAATTATATTATCCACATGGGGGGGGTTATTGGACTGTATAGTTGTCCAATGTTTCCCTCCCAAACATTAAGGGCAGTCTTCCTATGTACAATTGGGATGTGGCCCTACAGTTATAAAGCCAAGTTTTCACTACATCCACTAATGTTTTTTAAAAAAGATATTTTACAGGTACACATGTCCAATCCAGTGATACAGTTTCGCGTCGAAATGGTGTTCTCGAACGCCCACAGTACAGAGATCCTGGACGCAAATCATGTGACTCGAAACCCATAGTTACCAAAGAACACGCTACGAATCACTAGTATTTCAAACGCAGCCAATGAACACACATTTTTGTCGAAGACATTTGGAAGTCGACATTTAAAAAATATATAAATATATATGTATAAACTGAAAACAAATTACGAGAGTCGAAAAAACTGTACTAGGGTGAGGGGAAGAGTTAAATGAAATGTTATGGCTTAACTTGTGAGCTCGCTCTATTTTTCTTACGCCGCCACTACGGCAAAAGAACGTCCGGTGATACTCGACGAGATGTGGATGAATTGTAGATTTACTGAACAATTCGTGGCTGGAATTTATTCACCTCTTCTTCGAGTTCCTGTCGATAAAAAAAAACAAAAGACGTTTAGTCAGTCGTAATTCCAACAAATGAAGTCATGATTTGAACTGATAGTAATTTATTTGTAACCAATAGAATTAAAAAATGTAATTGCAATTGATAGAAATAAAAATTATAATTGGCCGAACTAAAAAATGTTAATCTAATTGATTAATTTTTTTTAAATATGTAATTGTAATGGATACAAATAAAAAAAATGTTTCGGGATAACTTATTCCCCCCGCCATAGGCCTCCTAAGAGGTTGCTTGCGGGTTGAAGTTGTAAAATTGTAAATTGTTCAACAGATAATATTTTTTTAAATGGCTAGAGAACATTGGCAATCTGCGCTAAGTCTATTGTATGCTCCAATGACAGTAGCTAGCGAAAACACAAAACGCAAGGTAACGGAGAAGAAAATGCCGCAACACAGCTCTGAAAACATCGATTAAAATTGCCGGCTACGCTACCTTGACGAGAGCGGTGCGGTCCCAATCCTGTCGGTGGGCGCAGATACGTTGCAACAGGCGACAGTGCAGACGCTCCAGCGATTCGACCACGCCGTCGGACATCTTGTCTACAATGGCCGTCAGCAAGTCGTTGAGCTGGTCGACGTCCACAATCACCTGACGCGTCTCCACCTCCTCCTCTTCCTCCTCCTCGGCTTCCACCTCGGAGAGGAGCTCGACGTCGTTGGCCAGCGGCGAACCTATGTGGGGAAAAGTCACAGGTACGTCAATAACGCGAGATAGACAACTAGCAATGAAAGGTTTAGAGATCAACGCGTCCGGCGTGTACTGACCTTGCAATGTCGTGTCCGGTTTGACCAGGGAATCGTCATGGTCATCGCTGACCGCATCCTACCGAATAAATATAAATACGAAGGATCAGATGATTTGCGCAAAAACATCCCTGAAAATGTACGTTCAAAAAGTTCCACAAAAACTACTGGTGAATGTTTTTCTTGTTGCTACGGAGCTCGAATCCACAACCGGGACCACAATTTATCACCCGCCAGTCAAACTTCTTGTATTTTTAAAAGGTGCTTGCAGGCACTATGTGCGGGGCACATTGTACGACCTGTTCGAACAACAACTACAATTCGAATTTTGGCACAGGCTCTTATTTATTCTATCGGGTATTGCCAAAAAACTCAGGTATTGCCGTATCAAATCCCCAAGACTCAGTGGCGGTTCGTGAGAGTATGTATAGCAGGAGCCGACGAGCCGCCACTGAGCAACACTTACATAATATCCTTTGATGTTATTCACAGGAATGACAGTCAAAAAAAATATTCCCCGAGATCAAATATATCCTAACTGACTTGTATTCGAGGGTTACAAGCGCCGTTACTTTAACAGTACAGGATAGCCACAAAAAAAAGGCACCAAAAATGGTTTTAGCTACAAATTGAGCAAATGTTTACAGAATGCTTTGAAATTTTGTA
>JAUJYS010002952.1:0-13839 GCA_033995665.1 Melogona broelemanni | reverse complement strand
GTAGCGAAATTCAGTCTCACCTGATTTGTCACTTCATGTTATATTTTTTTAGGCAAGTCAGTTTCGCTACGCTTCCCTCTCGATACCGTATTTTCTGGTCGCTCATATCCGTAAAGTGTAATTTTACCTTTTTCTAAATTTACACATATGCGAAACGAAACACGAATTTACGCATTACACATACTACATTGTGTACATATTACAATTTATATTTTGAACAGCTAATTTCTTTTTCGAATGCTTGGAATTCATTATTTTTGTTTTGTCTCGTCTTTTGAATTCCTTATTAGTCAGAATGAGCAAGACAATTATTTACTTATCCAGAGAAATGTTATCGTACTATTGAGGTAATAAGTCACTTTATTTCAGTCTACTTAATTTGTCGCATCACCCGAAAGGATTGAATGACTCAAACGCTAGATTTATTTCTTCCTCTTGGTCACATTATGACGCCACATTATTTTAACTCAACCTGATTTATGCCAATAGATTCGGTGACGTCACTAGACGTTGACTGCATTCGTCATCATGAAATACGGAGGCGAGGACCTGACATTGTGTCATCTCGTATTTGGCGATGCGGTTTTCAGTTCCGACCACTTCAAATGAATAACGAAACCCCTTTACCTTCGCGCATTGGTTTGTGGGAGATGTTCTTGCGGGAACTTAAAAAAACGTATTTTCGCGACCACCGACCCATGACCCGCCCTTCTTTCAAATATGCAAATGACATATTTCAATTTATGTGTTCTGCGTTTTTGTCGTCCGTGGGGTTCCTCTGTCGCTTTGGAGATGGTGCGGTCGGCCGCGATGTCTTTCGAAATTAGTACAAGTCGGCCAATTAGTGGGAACGGCAGAAATGCCACCGAGGGAATTTATTTTTTTCGGTTCTCTTGTGGCGGACGGACGGAGGGCGGACCTCTTCTGAAATACCGAGACGGCGAAATTTTTGTGTGGCCCGCAAGTCCTCGTGATTGATGTGGCTCCCACGGAAATGGCTCCCGGATGATTTTCAACTACTGTCGTTGGTAGCCGGCCTCCGCGACCAATGTCGGTGTATTTATTTGTAAAGCCTTTTTTTGTCGTGACTGAAATGGTTTTGTCTGTTTGTCCTACAGTAGTGGTACATTAAGCTGCAGGTGTCTTGCAGACGTTTGGCTATTTTGGTGGTAAACAATTTTTTTAATCGTACTTTTTCTACTTGTTTATTTCGTTCTTGTATAATGCTAGTGCTAAGTACCCCAATTAAAATCCGTTAGTATTAAGTTTACAAAAAATAGTTTAGCAGAAAGTACATTTGCTCGAAAACACTCTGCATTCTGGACTTCATTATTTTATTCTTTTTATACACTTTAGTACTTTCAAATTCACGACTATAAATGTTTTATTTGACATTTAGTTTCCTTTCTCCATTCCATTGTGAATACATCTTTCTTTTAGCTGTATTTTGCAATAAAAATAATCTGACAAATAAGTTACTCCTAAATGTTGCTAAACTTCTCCTTTTTGAATGCACTGATTTATTCGAAAAAAAAAGAGATCTCATTTCGTTAATGTACTTTTATGGACGAGCTTAATGGACGATAGTTGCTTCAAATTTGTTAATGCCTTGGCAGCTAATGAAGCTTCTAAGCAATTCTAAGAAGCCGTTAAGCACGACATGAAATGTAAAGTTCGTTTGAATGAGTATTAAACGAACTGTACATTACATTTCACCGACGGTACGTCGGTGAAACAAAAAATAAATATAATTTTAAAACGTCTGCAGACAGTAGAACATTTCAAATATACTTTATTATTGAAGGTTTTTATCATCAGTCTTGTAATTTTGCCTGTGAATTAGAAGCAACTAAAATCTAAAACTATCGCTCATGTTTCAGATCGTTCCTTGTTAGTATTTAAAGCGTCTGCCAAGTCGCTGAGCGATGCTGCAAAATTTTGTTATTGTTGAGCGTCCATAATTAATATTAGTCAGACTCGGGGGACGGAATTTGATCTGTCCTGATCCGGTTGCATGTATACGTGCACTCTTCAACATGTAAATATGACCATACAAGTCTTCCTTAAAATATAGAGTGGCAAAATTAAACGACCACCCACAGTCGTAGACGAACTCATAGAAACTCGAGAATTGAACTGTAGTTACAATCAATCCAAAAGGTATTATTCTTTTGTTTGAGGGTTTTTAATTTAGCTTCCTAAATTGATAATACATATGCCATGATATAATAATATCCTTATTGGCATTCACACTTTTCTAATTTTGCCTATTTACTTTGGAGTATCATTATTTTTATATCAGTCCATTTAGGTCAGGTAAGGCGTTTCTGTAATTTCATCATTTTTTTTTAAGTTTCGGATTCGTCTCATACTTTTTTATTCAGAAATGAGGATATCGGATGAATAATTTACCACTTAGTTTTCACTTTTATTTGTATTAGACGTTTTTTTCCCCCCAGTATTATCATATTCAGGCTAATTATTTGCTAATTTTCTGCTAAATGTATTCCAATAGCGCCTCTATTCGCGCTGGTGCTTTCGAATAGTAGAACGTTGTTTAGCTGCTGGTAGTTGCTAAAAAAATACATTCCGCGCAACACATTTAATTAGTTCTATATTTAACGCAATCGTCACATCAGGCATTTCTGGTAATGATCTAGGCCTAATTAATAACTAGAGCGTGATATATTTGGGAAACGCACATTATGGCTATACACTTGTAGTACGAAGGCTAAATAGAACCAGCCCATGGAAAAAAAAAAAACCAGCTCCATTTCTTCAAAATAAATAGACTTCATTATGTCTTTTTAGTTTCGTTAAAACTTAAACTTGCAAATAGGAATTTGAAATTTTTGTTAAAGGATAATGCTTTGTTGGCAAAAACGTGGTACGCTATAGTTCTATAATTATGGCTCGAGTACTAAGACTCGTGGCCTTTGTCGTTTCTTCCGACTAAATCAAATTTAAATTTAACGTGCCGCAATGATCTTACTCGCATACGAGTATATGAGCCCTGTTAAACCGAGCCATAATATGGCCAGTGTTTTTCGAGCTCTGGCCTCGTCTGTTGCTTAGTGTTGATGACTTTGTAAATAAGATATTAACGTCTCCGGACTTGGTCTGTGGGCTCCAATTCGACTTCTGGTATCTGCACATGCGACATTTTTTTATGTACAGGGCGCTCCATGAATCTGAATAGACGGGTGGCTTATCATAGCCTCCCGCCCCCAATGGGGTAAGGAAAAATACTAGAGTGTGACCAGAAAATTTTAGTTACAGAAAATAACAATAATTGGTTCCATTTTATATATCGAACTATTAAGAAATCATATAGAAAAGTATTTTACGATTTTTTTAAATCAAGTTATTACAATTTTCTAATAGCTGTTTCCTTTCGGAAATTGCTGGCCGTTTATCACAAGCCGACAGTGATAGCTATATTTAGTGTGGGCGCAAATTAAGGTCTGTAAAATCCAACTTATTTTCCAAATTTGCTCCGGGGGAAATCTCATTCATTTCAAATTTAGCAATTTCGCGTCGAAAAGGTGTGAACATAAAATGCTGGAACATTTCGAAAATATAAAGTCCCCCGCTGTTTGATGACTAGATCTATGAAGTGGCGATGTGCGCGCGCTAGATCTGTAATTGAAGACACTCATTTCGCCCGGGCTCACGCGGTGCAGATAAAATTGTTTACGCGCCCGAATACTGATATCTCTCTCAAATTTCCACTCTTAAATGCGCGAGGGTAAGCAGATTTATTTCCTTTGGCCCCCGACGCTGCTCTGGTTTACCCGCATCGTAGTTACACTTTCTATATCGCGTCGGCGAATCGCATAAACGCCATCCCCATCTACTTTACGATGTCGGACAGGCAAAATTAACGACCAGCCACGATTGCGCCGCGAAAGAATTTCGACGTAGGCCGGCGAGCTCGTAAACATGTCTCTTCCATGTATGAGATCTCATTTAAATATGAAAAAAAAAATACTAAACGAAACATTGTAATGTCGAGTCATAGAGCGAGAATAAAAGATTCTCGAAAACTTCCATGATAAGTAGTAGAGACCGGTGATAAGTAGTAGAGACCGGAATGTTATGTTTTTCACCTAGAATGTTCGCTTAAAATGTTTATTTGTAAAGGAGACTTGCTAATGCTCTGGAATTATACAGATGCGCACGAACTTCTCTTTCCCGAAAAATTCCGATATCTCGGTCGGGAATTGAACCTGCGATCAGATATGCATATATCGGGTATGGTAACCATTACACCACTCAGCACCTCCCACGTCGAATCAGATGATCACACGGTTCTAGCTGATCAACATATTTCGAGGCTAATAATGTTTGAACAATATTTTATTGAACCTAGAAACCCGGTTCCTAGTGATTGGCCTATCGTTAGTATCCCCGTTGAGCGAGTCCACAAAATTTGTCGATTGCAATTCGACGAAGCTGGTAACTGATACCGTTATTAACGAGTGGCGACCTTTTATAAGAAGTGAGAGCTAGAGAGAGAGCCACCATAGAGCGAAGGCCTCTATATCGAGATACATAAAAAAGTGTTATCTTTGGCAATAAGTCATACGAGCTGTCAGATACATTTACGGATAAAATCGTCGGCCTATGTTGAGTGTGGGGAGGGTCACAGTTGAGGAGTCGCCGTTTTTTTTTCTTTGTGCCGGCAGGGCGGCCAGTGTCCGAGCTCAGCTGCGAGGAATTTCGAGCCACGACGACGCGATAAATAAAGATGACTCTTAACCCTGTTCAGTGGATATCGAGCTCCAGACTCACGACAGGCTGACTGTGCACCCAATTGCTTTTCATTTGTATACCCCTTGAGAAATCGAAACGAATAATAGTTGGCGCTTTAGGATACCAAGTTTGCACACCTGGTGACGTAATCGGCGCATTTTAATCTGACAATTTTACAGCAAATACAATCGGATTTATAGAGAGATGAAAGTAAACTTAAGCAGTAATTTGAACCGCAAAAGCTAATAAATACCAATTTATTTTTCAACACGATCAAAATACTTAGTAACAATTTTTGAGGCCACCAGCACCCTTCAGCTGAAATCTAAATTTAGCTCTGAAAAAAGAAATCTGTATGTCGTATTGTGACTTTGGTAAGCGAGCGCAGGCAAGCCAACGGCTACATAAAATGCATGAGGGAAGCAGAGATTCATTAATCTGTCACGTGAACTAATGAATTTCCTACGCAGGCGGCTTTGTCTACGTGCTGGAGGAACGCTGGTAAAACGACTGACGCCATTCCAGTGGCAACGCGAGGGCTTGCATTTTATCTCCACGTTGCCCATTGGAATAGAATTTGGTAGTGTGTCCGTGGGAGCGGTTCGCCCTGCAGATATATTCGGCGGTTAAACTGCTTAAACGAGTCGGATAGAGTTTTTCTGGGTGTTCTGGGGTGGTGGTGGGGGGGGAGAAGCTGTGCGTGTGGTTTCTATGCAATTACTTAGCGACGCGCGCGCGATTTGCGGGCCGAAATAATTTGAGGGGTCATCGGCTAATCCCCCAAGCTCGAGCAAGCAGAACGTGCTCCGTAGACCCGCCTTCGAATCCAACCATTGTCATTTGTATGCACAGATTTTTGACATACTGCAACGTTTAAACTTTTAAATACCACCCGTTTCGGTTCCATGATTTTTTAAAAGCTTTCGACCTAGTTAAACATTTTAAAATCGATTGTATTACTAGTCGTAACTCAAGTTTGTATCGTAACCGACTGCGGTGAGGCAGTCCCAGGTTCGATCCCGGGGTACTGTTGAAAATGTCCCCCCCTCGCATATTGCCATAGGGACACGAGGGGTATAGTATTTTCTGTAGTAATATTCTCTGCTTAATAATTGGAAATAAAAAATGATGGACGAAACTTTTTTTTAGCGAGAATAAACTGGGTTGAAGGGTTTTTGATTTCACGTTCGCATTTATTTCTGCATACTCAGAAATAAATGTTGAAATATGGTGTTGAGAATGTATTTTGCCTTTTCAGAACGTGGCAAATAGAATAGTCATGCGGAATAAAATCGCCGACATGGATTTGAATACCTAGTGCATGTCCGGTCACTTTCAAAGCGCATTCGACTATCGGGTCTCAGTGCAGCCCGGGACCACATACACCGTACGCAAGGAAAATATGATTAACGAGCTACTTTGTACTCACTCGCACAACCCCCTCGGCTAATTTATAGAGTTGGTATAAAATCCACTAATCCTTATGAGTAGAACCACTTCACTACTCCTAAGCTGGTGCAGCTACTGTTTTTATTTTTTTATTACTCCGGTGCGAAAAATTTGACCAACCACTTGTCGACTAGATTATATAAAGGGGACACCCAGTTTTCCCCTAGAGTCGCTTTTCTCGCAACATTTTATCTTGGGCAATAGTCTCGGGCATGACGGTAGTCCCGTAATGGTTATTATCGGTGGTCTTGAAGGAGGATTATGGTCGCGCGAAAAACATGGCAACCCTTAATCCGAACGTGACCGGTTCTGGTTTAAAAAAAAATGTAAATTAATTTTGTGTGGCGAATTGTGGTGGACGGAAGCGCAGCCCGCTTCGCGAGGCACAATGGAAAAATTCGCGTTTTGGCCGAAATTTAGTGTCGTGTTGTGACACTGAAGTGGAGCTTGGTTAAAAAAAATGTGCCACTGTGTGCGCGCCTGGAGTACGTGTGGGTATTTTTCGTGTTGGTGGGTCCTCCGCAGGGGGTGGAAACGATGGGAGGGGGATAGTCTGGGGTGAAACACCCTTTAAAGTATTTATTTTTGTTCGTCATGAAACGCCGAATTTCAAATCGTAGATTCATTCTCTATTTTAGAAGTTTTCTCCGATTTATGTCGGCGAAATATTTTTAATTTAGACGATAATTTTGTGTATGCGTTTCAGTAAGCGAAGGACCAGTTTTGGGTAGGAACTGAACCGAAAAGGTCAGTTCTTTTTCTGAGGAGAGTTGGAACGCTTAGGTTCCTTTTCCTAAGGAAAGGTTTCGTTCATTTTGTTCAGGAACTGCAACCATCGTTCCTATTACTTATGCGCAGAACAATTAAATAACTTATATTTAAATATTAAATATTACATATCTTGTCATTTAATGTCTTCGTTCGCATTCAAAGTTTAAGGGATAAAAAATCCCATTTGCAAATGGAATTGTTGAGATAAATAGAATTTTAGATATTTTCATCCGTTGAATATGTGAATTTTTCGTTTATTTTATTTCCATTTTCATTAAGTTCATTTAGTTCATACGGCTACAGCGCCAGGAGAAAAATAAGGATTTTTTCTCCGCAACCTTCCTTTTTTCCATTTTGTAATCGAAGAAACGGAAAAGTTCCAAGTTCCTTTTCAAAAGTAACCTGGAACGGTTAGGAAGCCATGTTTTCTCTAATATCTTGATGGGCGCTTTCACGCCAGCGTCGGACAAAACCGAAAGATTCTATCGGGGCCAATTGACCAGCGGTCATTACGTTGCCATTCTGGCGGCCTATCTGGCATCTCCGATTGTCTTCTAGCACCTCGCGCGATGGTTGATTGACGCCGAGATTGGGGGGACGGCGGCGATCTCCTGGCACAATCTCAAACGGTAGCCTAAACGCGATTCATGTTCGTCAATTATTTCCGTACGTACGCGGCTGCAATTACGGCAAAATAACAATTGTCCAGTCCACCTAAATACTTAATTAGTGGAATTAAGCTACCGGCCACTTGTGAGGCTATTTACGAGCGCATATGTGGTCACCTTATTGTCGAACGTTCATCCCACCATATTAATAATGCAATTAAAGTGAGGTTACTGTATTGGTAAATAGGCTTCTGGTCGGATTCGTTTGTAGGGGGAGGTGCGGGGTAGTGTACATGTACACGGCGCAGTCACTTGATAGTTTTTTCTGTTATGGCCATGCATATCACGAAATTCAGATACTGTCTGTCTCGCACTCTGTGCGCGTCCACACGAGATAAAATTAACAAAAGTAAAAAAAAGTCTGGCAATTACTCATGTAAACATGCAACGCGTGCGTTTGAAAATAATTATTAAAAAAAAAATTGCAAATTAAATTCTTGTTTCGTTTTTCATCTGCTTTCAGTTCCTTCACGAGACAGCCAGTCTTATTTGTTCTCGGTATTATTTATTGCCCAAATCATGCTGATGAATTGGCGAGACGCTGACTGCACCTGCAGTCATACATTTGCAAAAAAAATAAGTAATTAACCCTAAGAAAAAAATAGCAATATGATGTCTAAACTCTAAACACTAGAACACGGGTACGTGACGTTGACAATATTAGGGCTTTTGAAAAATGAATCTCAGTTCATTTTCGCAGTGCTGCAAGCAGTAAGTCACTTCGTGAAAACAAAAATAATAAAAATAAAAATAATTGAGCGCTGCCATATCGCGCATGCGCGGCGACAAACCAACATGGCATCCGACCAGGTATACAGTACGTGTACTCTGTATAACGAGCGTCATGCCAATGCCGCGCCAGCCAGGCGTGACCAATATCGCAGAGACCGAGCTAGGAATTTTTTGTTGTCTTTTTTCCCCGTCGAGCACTGGTGCTGCGCACGACGCATATTGCAATTCAATGGCCCACCGAGGTGGAAACTCGAAGAAAAGAGGCAATAATTTTTGTAAGGTAGATTTTTGAAACCAGACTTTGCCGAGCTCGCAATTTCGTGTTTGCACAACAAATAAACTTATCTTTGGAGTCGGCTAAACATTAATATGCATCATTTGAAACCAACTGCATCTGCACACTACAGGAGATCGCATGATATTTTTCGTTTTCGAGGGTATCAATTTAATTTTATCATTTAGTCAATATCTCCTACGGTTGACATTAAGGCACGACCACATCCATGTACCCTCACATAGATACTGGCTTAACCCAATGTAGTAGACAATGTGGCCACGAGCTTGGATCGCAATCGCTCGCACACCCTGTACCGCAACCACCCCGCCACACACACATGCATACATACGCACCAGGTCGGCACAAAGGAGCACCTGGTGTCCGCTCTTTTTATTCCGTCGGGCGGCACGGGAGTGTGACCCGACTGCGTGGTGCACGGGTCGGCTGAAGAGGGAAGGAGGGGAGGGGGGGAGAGACGCCAACGTCAATATGCCGGTTACGCGCGCGAGCGCGGGGGGAGGTGATATTTGGTGGAGCGGAAACTTGACCTCCGTTTGCCATTTCATCTACCTTAGTCTAGAGCCAGTGTACGGCATGATAATAATAATGATCCGAGCGCCGAGGCATCTGTGTGTGTAATAGAGGCGGCGGTGGCGCCCTCTACGCCCACGCCGTCACCCGCCGAAGCGCCTTGCCCCTCGCGCGCGCCGTGCAGCGGCGGGTTACGTAATTTGAGGGGGGAGGGGCCCGGGACCGCGTCACTTTCGTTGGGAGGGGCTCCTGCCTGGAGATAGTATCATCCAGTGACCTTTTGGCATGGATTTGTTTTTCAGACGCCCAAATTTTGACAACCCCGAATTTTATCTTTTTGTATTTTCCATGAAGGAGTTTGTTGGATGATAGGTTTTGATTGCTTTTTTGCCCAAAAAATAGGTGGCTCTCGTATAATTATGACAGGTGATAGGTTTTTCGAGGTGGTGACGTCACTCATATGACAGCCGAGCTAGATTTTAGACTCGAAAAGTGACGTCATCACTTCGAAACTGACGTTCACATCGGCTGGCGCAGACTTTTCCAATTTTAATTTATTTTATTTTTTATAATGCAATTTTAATTCTGCGGAATATAATTTTGGTTTGTGAACAAGAATTGAAAGAAGTCGAAAAACTTTAATCTTTATTTTTCTTTATCATTATTTAATTATTAATCTTTAATTTGAACATTGCAATTTTTTTATTTTACAAGTAAGATACAATAAAAGTTTCTTTTGGTAAAATCGTTTACAAATGCCAGGCGCAAGCACGCATGCTTGTAGTCTTCTTGTTTGCCCAAACTAGAGATAAATACGGAACTGAAATACATCTGTATATGGTATTGATCTAACGTTCGTGACTAAGTCGGACTGATTTGCCCCCTGCAGTGTACGACACACACTTGACACGGTTAGATGTACTCGCGTACGTCTTGATTGGCAACTTGTCATTCTGTTTATCCATGTTTGCTGCTGCGGGTATTCAGCGACTAATTTGTTGACTTCAGAGAGAATCGTTCTGGTGTGAGGGTGGGGGTGGGGTGGGAGACGCGCGTCCATAAAAATTCATAGAACGTCAGTCTTCACTTCCGTCTTGAACTCATAAACAAAGTAATGACAAGGGCAAGTAGCCGTTGACATATTACGATGTCGCGTTGGAAGTTTCGTGCGCGCGTCACCGAAGCGCGTCTCACGTGAGTCGAGCTGTGGCGCGAATTGAAGAACCAGGTGGTTTGGTGGTGGTGAGGTGGAGGATTTCGATGTCTTGCGCGCTGCTAAAATTAACATCTACATTTCAAGACGTTTGAAGTTTGCTAAAATATTTTCAGACTCATTTATTTAGCTAATGAATTGGAAGACGCACCGAAGCAAGGGGAAAATTGGCATTGATGACAGTTTGTCAAGATTGGCAAGAATGACAGTTAGTCTCAACACTTGCTAGTGTCTCGTCTCCCTAAAAAAAGACGATCGTGCCCACTACCAAACTGGTGTGTCAGTGCATCTTGAGTGCCATACTCTATCCTTGTAATAAATTACGAAACAGGAGACAGGATCGTCGTTATCACTTCAGAACACTTGCATAAACAACCAGCCCTCTCCCCTTACTCTATAGGAACATCGTGAGTGGTTTTTTTTAACCAATCTTTCTTAATTTAACCATGACTGGCAATGGAAAAAAACACTGATGGGTGCATATTTTCACGGCGTATTTAAATAAGACGTCAACGGAGAAGTGTACGCCACGTTGGACTAGCCAATAAAATCTTAAGTTGCAATTCTGTCAAATTACATGGAATGTCACCAATCTCCATACTGACTTTCAGCTGATATTCGAATAAAACATTTTAGACTTAAAACGATTTTTGTTTAACGATATCCCAAATAGTAATAAGTCTATATACGGTTTAAATGGCGTGATTTCAAATTCTCGCAATATCGCCGTTACAAATCGCTTCGAGAAATTGTGACGCATCAGTGGCTACGAGGAAGGAGTAGAAAGGTCTATCGATCGGCCATATCCATGTCCTATCGACCGTCCCGTCAAAGAGTTGATGGAAACAGAAAATCATCGATGCAAACCCATGACGTACACGCACATGGCGCAAAACCGTCTCCCATAATAGCGATGTGCTTGCCTGGACAGACGATTTCTCGATTTTCATCTTCCGATTTTCGTTCGCACTTTACTTTTAAGATGGCATCATCATCAACCATCCACTATGCACCCCCGCGCACCTTTCCCAAGGTGAAGTCAGAGCCGGCCATCCGCGGAAGCAACCCCCACCCCTTCCTCCTCCCAACCCGATCATTGGCCCCGTCATCAGGCATATACGGAAGTGTCTGTTTTGTGGTTTCGGCTCGATTTTTAATAAAGTCTGCACTTCATCAATTTCCAAGACAAGGAAAGGGGGAAATAGATGTTATTGTTGAGTTATGGGGAGCAAGGGAAAAAAAAATCGGGGGCAATAATCTTGAGGAATAGTGTGGAATCGAAAATCAGAAAACGGTAAACATGTCCTCACAAGACCATCAGCAAGACAATAGCTATCGAATTCGACTTTACGTGTGACTTGCGAAATTCCAAACTTCATTCCAAACCAAAGCCGTATTCAGTGCTGTCAGAAAATATTAAAAATAAACCCCAAGAGGAAGGAACCAAGCTCAAATTTGTCACGCCAATCAAACCTTTAAAAAATATATTTACAGTGAATAACCGTTGGTCTTAGGAAGATGAACAAATATTTGCATTTCAATGAGGAAAGAATTAAAATAAAGAACAATACTAGTAATACGTGACTGATAGGCGTTCTGAAAATTGTCTTGGGTCGACTTAAAACGCACGGTCATGCACTTGAATTTGCATACATGCGGTCCAATGTCGGTTTTTCAATGCCACGCCCTTCACAATTTTTTTCTCTCGCTCATATAAATAAACCAAGCGCTGCTCCGCAATGACCACCACTTCAATAAGCAAAACATAAGAAAAAAAAAAGAGAACTTCCCTCAACCCGGCACCCATATATGCGAAAATGTCCGCCACCTTCTTTCTTCATTGCAATAAAACAGTGTCGCCCGTTTTCCACCAAATAATGGCGGATAATTATTTTCAAAAAATCCGAATTGCGTTTCACGTACGAGCGTGTGAGTACGCGAGAAAAAAAAAAGCTAGGCCGTAACCCACAATGAATGACCCGATAAATTCTTGATATATGTGGTGATATCTATGTGGAGCGCGCAATTTTATCTTTTATTGAATAAAACATTTGAAAGCACACAAAAGATTTACCTTAGAAAATAAGACGAATCTAAAAAAAAAATGTTTTGAAATACAATGATACCGATTCCATATTTTAATAGCCGTTCTCAGATTTAAACAGTACCCTAGTCAACTGCGAAATGACATTCCCTGGTACTATTTTTTTTTTAAATTGGTAGGCAAATTTTTTAATTCAGGTCAAAACGTCAATTACGAAAACGTTATCTTTTTTTAGTTGTTTTTTTGCGTGAACTTAATTTTTGTCATAAGTGGTGCAAGGTGTGTTAATTCTTGACGCCATTTTCTACTGTATTACTTTGTTTCATGTAATGGCAAAATGCACCAGTTTAATAAAGAAGCACGCACCAAGCGCCACAACAATAATAAAATAATGAAAACGTTAATAATAATAAGGAAATAGGTTGTGTTGAACCACAGAGGGGCGGGTAAACTTTTACACATATGGCACAGCATAGGTGTGCATCGTATAATACCCGTGCGAAGTAGATTATGCCATAGACATTCATAGACTGACCGAACATTTTCATTTCTCGAACCAGTCTTAAATATCCACAAAACCAACATGAAACATCTGGAACAAAATTTTCAGCTCGACTGTTTTTATCGTTCGCAGTTGCACCCGTCATTGGTCGATAGGTGGCGCTAATGTAGACTCGCATCGTCGGCCACCAGTGCTGGAAGGGGTCAAGGCGTTTCGTTTATATTCTGGGGCACACGCTCTCCTTCCCAAATCCGACACCTTAATTAAATTTCGTGAAGATGTTCTGTCAAATTTGACTGCTCAACGGGGTCGGCTGAGATTAACTGTTCTGTCCATTAACTTTGAATGTCCGACGAGCAAATTGTTTTTTTATGCAATCAACATTTTTACATAATACCTACTACACACATACCTATGTGGCATCACGCACGCCTCATAATAATAACATTTTTACATAATACCTACTACACACATACCTATGTGGCATCACGCGCGCCTCATAAACAATTGTACCAGCTTTGTTCGCGTTCCAGATAAATTGTGGTGGCCAAGCGTTTCATTGGCCTATGAATTAGTGTTACAAATTCATATATTTACAGTTGTATGTAACTTAACCTTTTTTTAAGGAAAATATTAATTTGCGCATAAAAGTTATTTTGCCTATTAAATTATTATTTTATTTTCAATATTCTGTTTTGCATTCTGAAATAAATTTTGCAGAAAATTTAGTTTCGCAATGAATTATAAGTTTTCTAGTTGTAGCTTTAACAATTATGAATGAAAATCAAATCCAATCTTTGAAGAATTAGTTTTTGATGTATTTATTTTGGAAATGATTTATTTTGTTGCTGTTTAATATCATTTTTTTTTTTTTTTTTTTTTTTTTTTTTATAATAA